>JAPQLA010196435.1:0-24505 GCA_029822935.1 Naso vlamingii | reverse complement strand
TTAGAGGCGGGACCTCTAGCAGAGACCGACTGTTAACCCTTTGTGTGCCATAATCATTGACTAAACGCTATGGACAGTGGTTGTATTGATAGTGACTACACATTAGTGGCTGGATATTGGTAGGGACGTCCCTAGCATCCCTACCCAATTCTACGCCCCTGCACGACAGACATACTTCCTCTACAAATCTGATCAATTCTAACATTCACAATCCCAGACTGCTTTTCAGCACAATAGACTCTCCTTTAAAGCCATCTACTAATAACAACAGTACTGAACTTTGAGGTTCCAAATGTGAAGAGTTCACTTGCTACTTGTGGAAGAAAATAAACAACATTAAATCTGATATCTGCCAGCAACACATGCACTTTTACCTACAACCTGTGTAGGAAGTGATGCAAAGATGGAATGTTTTGATCTGGTTGATACTGAAACACTGAGGAAAGTAGTAACAGAACTGAAACCCTCCACATGTTCCCTTGATTTGATTCCAACCTCTCTTTTTAAAACTATTTTTAATTCTGTATTTGGAGACATACTCTTCATAGTAAATTACTCTCTATAGCTTGGTGTCTTCTCCACTGATTTTAAAACTCCTCTCATACAACCACTTCTACAGAAAATGATCATAGATTGTTTAGCACCAAGCAACTATAGACCAATTTCAAACCTCCCATTTTTACGCAAGATTTTAGAGAAACTAGGTTTTTATCAGTTCAGTTCCTTTTTTGATTCAGACACTAAATTCTAAATGTTTCAGTCAGGTTTTAGGACACATCACAGCACAGAGACAGCCCTGCTAAAAGTAGTAAATTGGAGCAAACCTTGACAACAACAAGCCTTCAGTTCTAATACTACTTGACCTGAATGCTGCTTTTGATACTATGAACCACCAGTTCTTTCCGGACTGTCTGGAATTATTTTTAACTGGCTTACCTCATATCTCTGCGAAAGGAAAATTTTTGCGTCCATAGATGACCAAATCTTCAGACACTATGAGGTTACCTGTGGGGTACCACAAGGATCAGTTTTAGGACCATTACCGTTTAATTTGCGCATGTTACCCCTGGGCAGTGTCATCAGAAGACAAGGCATCTCTTTTCACAGCTATGCTGATGATACTCAGCTGCTCAGCTATATGTGGCCGTGTCTCCTGATGACACTGGGCCAATTGACTCACTTTTAAATTGTATTTTAGATGTTAAAGCCTAGATGTCACAGAATTTTTACAGCTCAACCAGGACAAAACAGAAGTATTCATTATTGGTTCAAAGACTCAGAGAGAGAAACTGGCCTCCAAACTTAATGCTCTAGGACTCCATGCAAGCCAAAAGGCAAGAAATCTAGGTGTGATTTTTGGTTCTGATTTCAGTTTTAAAATTCATGTGCAGAGCATCACAAAAACAGCATTTTTTCATTTGAAGGACATTTCCAGGGTGAGGCCATTTCCCTCTCTGAGCAATACAGAGAGATTAATGCACGCTTTTATAACTAGCAGGTTACACTACCATTAAGCTGTCCTTTCTGATCAACCAAAGAATACAATAAATCAGCTGCAGCTGATTCAAAATTCAGCTGCACAAGTGCTGACTAAGACCAGAAGGAGAGCACATATTACGCCTATTTTAAAGTCTTTACACTGGTTACCTGTTAGTTTCCGTATTGATTTTAAAATTCTTTTATTAGTTTATAAGGCACTGCATGGTCCTGCACCAGACTACATCTAACTAATGCTTTTAGTCTATGAACCAGGAAGGCCCCTCAGATCCTCTGGCTCTTTTCTTTTAGTCATTCCACAAAGTAGAACTAAAATCCATGACGATGCCTGCTGGAGGATCTGAGAGGAGCTGGAGATACTGACACTTTTAAACGTAAACCAAAAAAACTATTTATTTAGTCTGGCTTTTATGTCATGTCTTATGATCTGATAATTTTATCTTTTTACTGTTGATGCAGATTTTTCATTTATCTTATAATTTTTGGTTTTTATGATTTTATGGTTTTAGTGTTAAAACAGATTTTAATTTATTTTTTTACAATGTTTTATTTCATTGAATGTATTTATACATTCATTTCAGAAAGTTATTTCATATACATTTTATATTTTATTTTCTGAACCTTTTATTTTATTACATAAACATTTTATATTTAATATATTTTTAAGCTTTTTTTTCTTCTATTTTATATATTTTATTTAATTCTAAATATGGTATTGTATGGTTATTTTTATTTCTTGCTTTATTCCTTATTCGGACTTCTTCTTGTACTATTATTATTATTATTATTATTATTGTTGTTGTTGTTGATGTTGTAGTGATTAATCATTTTACCTACCCATATTTTATTGTTTCATTGTTTAGATGTGCATTGGTCTCTAAGTTTTGTCTAATTTCTTAAATCTCACATTTTGTTTCTTCAATCATTGTACAGCACTTTAAATTGCATTTTGACATGTTTGAAAGGTGTTATATACGTAAAGATTGATTGATTGATGATTTTAATTAAATAGTTTTTAAGCATTTTAAATCAGAATACTAATTGTAGGTTAAAAACATGTATGTGAAATTGCTGTTAGCAGTTTATTGAAACTTCTCAACAGTTCATCAATAAAATCACTGAAACATTTTAGCACTAAACTTACTAAATATATCAGACAAAGAAACAGTTTTATAGTTTATAGTTTAATAGTTTTAATAACATCTCCACTAAAACTGACATACTAAGGTAGATGTAGTGAATTTGCCACAATCTTCACAGCTATCGGTACTCTGAAAGTTGGAGTCACAAGCTTCAAGATAAAGGTCTCCAAAAGAGAAAACTTTTTCTTCAGTTGACTTGAGTAGGCAACATTGTAAATCTGATAAATCGCCAATACCAGACTCACAGCCAGGGAAGTGTCAACATCTTTATTGTCCATTATTATTTTATGCCCATCCATCTGGACATTCACTGAAGTGGAGTCACTCAGGGGTTTCCGTCACTGCTGTTCAGGGTGATTGTTTGTGTTGGGCTCAGTGGACCCTGAAACATCACATTCAAGGCTTACCACTTTACTCACATACTTTCAGATTACAAATTACTTTGTAAGCAGAAACCTGAAATTTTTAAAGAAAAATGTCAGGATTTTCAGCTCATGATGACACAAAAAATATTCAGTTTATTTTGACCCAAGTCAAAAAAATAAAGCCAAATCCAAAGATTACAACAACTAACCTTGTTCGTAACAAAGAGATGAGATGCATTCTCTTTGAAAGAGATGGTAGGAGGAGTGAGGCTGAATTCACCATCTGACCTGCTAAGAACAAATTACTCACACTGAGAAGAAATGTGTCCTTCCTGGCAAATAAAATAAAAAACACCTTTCAACATGGTGCAGTCCATTTCAGCATTTTGACTGTGTCACGTCAGTACGTTTGCTCATTTTTTCAGCACCCATTGAAACAGATTAGAAGCAGCCACACAGCACGTGGAAGACGAACATCGGACACACGTCGGCAGGAAGGAAATATTTCAGGTCAGGAGGCTCACCAATTTTTTCAGCGAGACACACGCCAAAATAGAGAAATAACCTGTTTTGTCCTATTAACATCATAACAACATTTACTGTAGGTTCATCATTTTCTGTGTGTCTTTTAAAACAAAACCTCTCTCAAGTTTATATGTGCAGAGAATCCCTTCATTCAAAGATTTACTGGAAAACATTGCAAGGACCTTGATGTGTAAAACAGTATTTGTGTGTAAAACAGTATTTGTATTTTAGGATAAATGACAGTCAAACCAGAGACCCGATGTAGTGAAGTTTAGCTTTGCTTTTCAATTTAGAGTGATCATGGACCTTGGCTGACTTTATTTTACAATTCACTAGCAAGGACTACACCATCAACAAAACACGTTTCAAAGATTTATTGCAAATGAATAGTTATTGCATGATATGCTGAACAAAGCAAGGCTGGCGATGGTTTGGGGAAGCTTGAATGAGGAATCCGCCGCAGGCAACAACGGACCCCCAAAAGCTTCATTTACTGTAGTTGAGAATGAGCAGATCTGAGATCTTTGAGATTGGAATGGATGTAACAATGATAGGTTTGAGATGTCCAGTGGCCCATAATTTGAATGAGGTGTTCTGGAATGCTGTTGTGTGAGGCTGAAGTGGCAGCACCGATTTGGAAAGAGTGTCTGGAGTAATGAGTGGAAGAAAGCCCAGACAAGGAGAACGTGTTGTGGAGATGATGAAGGAACCAGAATTGTCTAGCCACAAGTCTGGATTCAGAGATGAAAAGAGGGTCTGATAAAGTAGTGCTCCGAGATTTCCGGTGTAGCAGGTAATTCTCAAGGGCTTCAAAATGATTTAGCGGTGACAGGACTTGAAGTAAAAGACAGGTATGGGTGGACCGGACTGGTTGGTTTCAGATTACTTAAGATAGAGTACCAAGGTGTTGTTTGAGAAATAAGATAAGTCAGAAATACAAGTGTGACGGCGTGGGTCGAGGCAAAGGGTTGAGGCAGTGAATTCGGAGCATCTGAGGACACCAAAGAAAGCAACAAGCAGGAACATAGCCTCTAAAGTTCGATCAGCATGAGGGGAGCTGTAACCAGAGTGAATTGTGTGAATGCAAACAGAAAGCAGATCAGCAGTGAGAGGAAGACAGCAAGGAATTTGAGTTGGCTCTTGGCGTTGGAGACGTTTGAGGAGTGAAATGACCTGAGGGTGGCTGGAAGTGAGGCCAGGACTGCCAGTTATGAGTTTACAGAAGAAACCGATGCCACTGAGATAAGATTTAATAGTATGTGCTTTAATAGCCATCACGGAATGAGCGTATGTTATGAAACAGGTTAACATGACGAGATTGAACGATGGAAAGGTTATATAACGCTTGTCATGAAAGTGACGAAAGTTTCTCTAGGGGGTCCAATAAGAAGAGAGGGTAAAAGGTGACAGGCTATCAATAATGGTGTACTGGGAGTTGACGATTAAGGGTATTAGTGTCAGATTTACAGATTGAAGGTCAGCACTGAATATGGAGGAACCATGTTGGATTGGTATCTGCATGAGGTGCCAAGCTTCTGAACTTCTGGAACGAGAAATGAGACAGAGTCAGCAATGGTGTTAAAGTGACTGGGAACATGACCTGCATGAAGAATGTATTGGTGCGTGAAGGAGCATCAGGTTAAACGGCGCATGAATGGCATGATGGATGGAGAGTTGGAGCATCCTTTGTTTATTATGTGAACAACTGCAAGGTTGTTGGAATAGATGAGAAGGACTTGCAGGACCATTCATGACCCCACAGGATGGTGGCAGCTACTATGGTGGCATAGTAGTGAGACAGTGGCAGGGTGAGACAAGGCACCACACAGGGAGCATGAAAGGGCTGGAGGCTGGCAAAGATACAGCAGTAAAATTCGTTATCCATCATGCTCCAGTAAGTGGCCTTGTTAAACTGCTGAAAGCGGGCTGCTGCCTCAGGAGCAAAGTGAACGTGGTACTGGTAGAAACCATTGCCCCCAAAACAGTAAGCCAGATTAAAGACAAGAGATAAGTCGTCGTCCAACTCCTGATGGCGGGTAGGGAAATGGGAACAAATGACATCACTGAACAGGGAAACAGCATACGCAAACTCCACAGGAGACAGCTCCTTGGGAGTAACAGTTGTTCGCCCCCTCAGGTGGGTGCACCCTTTCACTACCTCCAAAGAACCTGTCTGCTGGTGATTAGTGGCAAGAAGGCAAAAGAAGGAGAGTTAGATCAACTTAAGTGCCATTGAGTATCTGCTTGCGTAAATTAGCAGGGACCGGAGGAGCACGGGAGATGAGTGAATTGGAAAGACGAACTGGAAGACTGGCAGTATGCAAACTGAAGTGCAAAGGTGCCTGCGGGGCCGAATAGGGCTGAGTGGGGAGGCTAGGGTGAAACAAAGGAGGAACCAGCTGCTGTGAAGGCTGTGAAGGGAAGCTGGATCAGTTGTTTAGGCCGAAGGTCTCCTTGTACTCCGTTGTAGCTGCTCACACTGCTTTCCGGAAGCTGGAGGGAAAAGTCGGCCTGCCCCTTTAATGAAGTCGCTGAAGTCATGGCGTGATGTTGTGGCGGCGTGCTTCGTGATATCAGCCGGAAGTGAGCCAGTGTTGACAGTATAGTGGGCTCAACAGGCAGACATGAGTGTAAAGAAAAGAGTTGCTTCATTATTCGTTCAGCGAAAATGGATGCCACTATCTTTGAGACTTTTTTGAAGGCTTGCCACTGTCCAGTCGGATATCTTTGAAGGCAGCTCGTCATTGTGGAATCTGGCCGGAGCGTGGTAATGCTTCAAGCGGCTGCAAGTGATGACACTGGAGCTGCCGGTATGGTAGCAGGAGGCTTGAACGGGAACTGGAGGCAATGGAGTTGGAGAACCACAGCGCCAACGATGAGCAGACCTTGAAGTGACCTCATCTCCTCTGAGCTGATGTGGGAAGTGGGCTGAATGCCCTGGAGCAGTCGGAGGAGGAACTTTACTCCTGGATGGTATGGAAGGAAGACAAGGGCGGGACGTAAACAGTGAAGGCAACAGTGGGACTTTTGGCTGAACTCACCCGCGTGGTGGGGTCTCCCAGACATCCGAACACAGCGTCTCCGGCACAGAGGTAGCGGTCCCCAGCATCCGAAGCAGGTTCTGGTGGTGAGGGCTGGTGAGGGCTGGTGGAGACTGCGGACCGGGCTGGCCAACTTGAAGAGATTGTCATCGGAGGGTGACAGCGAAATGGGATCCATGACAATATGACAACTAGGTGAGTGAACACAAGCCAGAACATTTAGCCAAGGATAGCTCAAATGTTTGGTGTGCTTCCAGCGATGTTGCTGGGTCTCAGTACTGGCCTAAAGTGCGAGAGTGGTCGAAAGAGGAGGAGGGGGTTAGGTGTGTATTCAAAGGTGAGCCAGAAGTGGCAGGTTGAGGTGTGGTCCTGCTCCTGAAACTCGGCTAATAGCTCCGACACAGAGCACATCATACCAGCCTGGAGTGGAGACACACCTGCAGTGTCTGAACAGGAACAGAACTCTGCTTTATTATCAGGACTTTAAAGGGCAATTTCGGCATTTTTCAACCTGGGCTCCATCAGCATGAATTTTCATGTAAGAAAGAGAGATGGCTTTAAAAATCAATAAAATCCATGCAGTATCGAGGGAGCTAGGACCTACCTGCGGCCACTAGCTGCAGCTGACGAAGATGGAACAGCAGTGGCCAGGGCAAGTACAAATCTTAGAAAAATGTCCATAAAGTCTCACTTTTGAGGCATAACACCGGCTCAGCTCGTTATAGAAATATCTCTGGCCTATTTGGGAAACTCGTTTTATTCAGCATGGCCCAACTTTTACAAAAACAACTTCAGCATATAACATTAGCTTACTTTGCTGTTTCTGCAGCACATCTCTCCACTCCTGGAACCACACTTTTCTTCAGGTATAAGTGCTTTGGGTCAGGTTTATATCTAGATGGCTTGCAGTAGTTGTCGGGGTGAAAATGGTCACTACAGACCCGATAGTCCGCCTGGTGAAGAGTGTCGGCCAAGTGTTTGGGTCCATTTGATTGTGGTAAAGTTAGAAAGATATTCACAGATTCAAACTCTATGTAGACAGACAGCAGCGCTGCCTGCAGCAGACACTGCATGTGTGAACAATGACAGGGAGCAAGACCCAGCAGATCGGCAGCGCAGAGGCCCTGCAGAGGTAAATGCAAGATGCGTGTCCTTTGCGTAACATTTCAAACAAGTACAGTTCGAATTATCAGGTTTAAGTCACACCCGCCAAGGGTCCCTGGCCACATAATATTTGTATGTTTGCTTTGTTCGCTACAACGCTAACATCAAGCTTGCAACACATTGGAAGAACATATTTTTAAAGGAGAGGAAAGGGCCATTTTTTTCCATCTCTTTTTCCTTCTCTGTAAGTGAAATCAGGCCATCAGAAACAAAGTGTAAATATTCAAGTCAACACTATGTGTGAGTGTATTATATATCTCCAAATTTTTTCACACTAATAACAAATTAGAAATTAAAATAATCATCAAGCCTAATTGATCTCCCTAGACGAGATGGGATCACAGCTTTGGCCAAACACACAGCCATGAATAGAGGAAGTGACGGAACAGAGGAGTATCCGCTGTACACCAGGAGCTCAGGGGGCAGGGCACAGTTGCTTCTCCTGGGAGGAGACGGCAAAGTTGGAGTTTTACACTGCTTGAATAATTAAAACCTTTGCGCCTGGCATTTGTGCCTTGCGCCACAGATAAGCATAAGATAGGGCCCTAAGTTTCTGACCAATTTGTTTCCTCAAATAGGCTTTTCTGTTTTTGTTATGATGTTCCTTTCTGGGGTCTGTTTCACAGAGGAGGTTCAACAAACTCTGAGTTTAACCCTAAACTCCGAGTTGATTTACCCTCAGTCTGGAAACTTGGAGTTTCTGTTTCCAGAACAGCTGATATGAGTTAGTTCAGTTCACTCTGAGTTAGGTGCCTGCACCACGACTGTAAAAAGCCAACATTAGTGGAGCATCAATACTACAATTCACCATTGCAACAGCGGACAAAAAGAGTTCTGTCTACCTTTCTCCTGTGGAATTAGAAATCCACATGCATGTGCACACAGTATGAACATATTTTTATGGGGGAAAAAGTAACACCTCTGCAGCAGCAAAGGAGAGAGAATTGGTGTGGGAGAAAAATGTTGTTTGAGTAAATGCATAAGTCTGAATGTAGTCTCTTATTTAATATTATGTCATATATAATATTACAGGGGAAAACTGAATCATATTGAACCTAAAATTAATTTTAATGTAGGATACCCCGCGAGCAAAAAACAGACTTGGAAACAGCTCAAATGAAATATAAGAACAGAGTTTAAACAGGTAAGGCTCAGGTGTGACAGGCTCGTGGTGGTACCTCACTTTAATCATGTTATCAAAATAAAAAATCAATCAATGGATATTTCAGTGTGAAGCTTTATCCGCAACGTAGGGTTTTTTTCCCATACACACATGTCCTTTCATCTTTATCCCATTTAGTTGATTAATTAGCCCTGATTAAATAGACATTTAGCAATGAGGGATGTTGGTAATAAGAAGACAGATAAGATTATTCAGATATAAAACAGACTGTAAAGAAAAACGGTACGGCAACAGGTCGTCATCTGGAAATGATAAAAAATTGAGTCTCAAAATCATCAGATGTTATTTATGTCTTAATCCCTCCACAGTAACAAAGCTTCTTCATCTATAAAATCCTCGACAAAAGGACACGGCATGTTCAACGCAAAAGTTATGTAGTTTGACTTACAGACCATTTAAACCAACCAGGATTTTTGGTCAAACAGTTGGAAAAACTCAACTGAAATGTACATGATGTACGGACTGAATGAATGATTGAGGAAATGAACCAGTGTTTTTGGCGCTAAAAGAGGGAGGAGACAGAAAGAAATTCGAGGTTTGTTGAGTAAAACCTGACAACAACCAGGTTAGCTTCACAGACTCAGTTACCATAGTAATTGACTCAGAGCTTAAGTTACTTCTCTTTGTGAAAGGGACTGGAGTTACTCCTCTTTCTCAGGTTTGAGTTGCCTTCCTTTCTGAAACAGAAAACCCAGTTTCCCTCATTTAAGGGTTAACAGACTCAGAGTTTTCACTACACCTGCTTTGTAACACAGGCCCTTGACATATCATAAAGTTTAGGATAGGCAAACATGTCAAGAACAAGCTCATCCTCTATTTTCTTGCTTACCAGGGATGCAAATGCAATTCCATCTAATAAATGGTTATTTGCCTAAAAATGCAAAACAGTGACAACACCAATGCCTTTCTAAAAAGTCTCAAGACCAAATGCTAAGTTTAAGCCATGCTGCCTTATATGCTGTTTCCTCAATGAGAACAACTAAGTTAAAAGATCCAAATGCTCAGGGAAAAAAGCTATATGAAGACAGGTGTTAAACTACCTGACAGGCAAATATTTAAAGGACAACTAAACCCC
Source organism: Naso vlamingii (assembly GCA_029822935.1). Lineage (NCBI taxonomy): Eukaryota > Metazoa > Chordata > Actinopteri > Acanthuriformes > Acanthuridae > Naso > Naso vlamingii. Next base: position 14,513 of record JAPQLA010196435.1, on the reverse strand, counting down.
GGGCAGCGCTAGGAGGTGGGGTTTTACTGAGAGTACATCAGGAGAGTTGCATTGTTTGAGTATAGTGATTGCAGTGAGATTTAGCTGTTTGGATATCTTAGTTTCCACACATGTCCACAGTTCATTTAAGAAGCAGCCGGCTTCTCTCCACCCTTTGGGGAAGTCAGACTGAACCTGGATTTAGCTTTTATCTCACTAATCTATGGGGGTATGTGTATGTGTTTGTTTGTGAGTGTGCGTGTGTGTGCTGTGTTTCCTAAACAATGTGTGGGAAAGAGAAATGTTAGAGTCCAGCTAAGCGGTCACACGGAGCTGGTTATAAATTTGATAAATTAGCAAAAATGTTGATAATTAACATGTGAACAAGTTCACATAAAAAAAGGTGGGGTTTGCAGAATATGACCAATTGCAAAAATGGACTGAGCAGTCTAGTGGCAGCAGAGTGGCATGTTTCAAATACGAGGAGCAAATGAAAAATTTAGATGAAAAGCAACTGCAGCCGACAGATGCCAAGAGATAAAAAACAAAACAAAACAAAAAAAACACTGACTGCGTGAATACAGTATTTAGTAAGCATTTAATGCAAAGATAATAAATGAATCAAACACACGTGGGATGAGTGCTGGATCACAAAAATGCAACGGTGTTTAAAGAGAGAGATCCGCACATTAAAAAGCTACTGTTTGTAAGTTTTTAACTGTTGTGTGACACAAAGTTCTTCAACAGACTACTTTTATGGCAAAGGCTATTTAGTATCACTGCAACATTGCAACCAGATGTTATATTTGTGTGTGAAAATGTGCTCTGGGGCTGCAGTTTAGGGGGCACTAATGAGCCATTTTTCCCTGTCTATTTGCAAAACCACTGAAATACATAAATCTTCACCACAACTGACCAGTCTGCCAAGTTTCATGAGTTTTTGAGCACGTTAAAGCCCTCAAAGAGCCGATCCATTTATCTAGAAAAAAATCCTTTAGTTACAGAAGGTCCTTGCTGCGTTTTAGTGCTTGAGCCGTAATGATAATTCCTCGAATTACAATAGGACCCTTGCACAGCAGGCTTGGGCCCTGATTAAGATACACAAAAAAATAAAACAATGATTAAAGTTGCTGAAAGTGGTTTACAAAAAAAAATTACTTTCAGAAAAAAAAAGTGTTCAACAGCTCTACATTCTGACAGTGATAAAGAGTTTGGTCAGTAATGTGGGTCTCCTACATGAACAACTTTTGCCCAGTGGTGCTTACATCGGTTGCCATGAAGTGCCTGGATAAACTGGTGCTGAAATTCTTGACTCCATCACACCTGTGACCACTGACCCCCTTCAGTTTGCCTACCGGGAAAACAGATCAGTGGATTACACTGTGGCCCTCTGCCTTCACTCAGCTCCGGAGCACTTAGACAATCCCAACACCTACTCCCACATACTCTTTCTGGACTATAACTCAACTTTTAATACTGTCCAGCCCACTAAACTAGTGACTAAACTGGCAGTTCACGGGCTGCCTACTCCCATCTGCAGCTGGATTTTGCACTTTTTAACAGAGAGGCCTCAGGTGGATAGAGTGGGGAATATGGTATCAGGAGCACTGGCCATCAGCACTGAAACCCCCCAGGGCTGCTGCCTCAGCCCCAGACTGTTCACTCTCTACACTCATGACTGCCTGTCCACACATAAACTCAGCCATATTTTCAAATTTGCTGATGACACATCCATCCTGGGACTTATCAAGGGGACTGACGAATCACACTACAGGCAGCAGGTGAATGAGACACTCGCCTATGGGTAGGAAAACTGTCTTTTCCTAAACAGCGACAAAACCAAAGGGCTAATCCTGGATTTCAGGAAGAAAGCCTCCCACCCCCAACCACCCCCGGTCAGAACACCATGGCCTCTGTGAAGAAGGCACAGTCTGTTCGGGTGGAGAAGCTCAAGACACCAGCTGAGATTCCACCAACCAGAGAGCATCAAAGCAAACAGGAAGAGCTTTCAAAACAGCCTCTATCCAGCAGCCATACTGGTTACTGGCTGTCAGTCTATCAGCCCCTACATGCACGCACATGCACAAGAAACACAGAAAATGTCTATTCTGCTTACTGTAGAGCTGAGGACCCATGTGCCTGACCAAACACTGTATGCCTGTCTGAATGTAAAGCTCTTGAACACTTATTTAAAACTTTTTGGGGAAAAATGTAATACCACTCACAGCACTTTACAGACTGTGGAATTAGACAAAGAACAAGACTGGGCTGCGTTCGCTCTCCAGGTGCTGATCCAGCTGCTGGGAGCGCAGGAGTCCCGCACAGATCTCTCTCTCTCTCTCTCTCTCTCTCTCTTTTCTTCGTGACAAAAAAATAATTCAGGTGTCAGTAAAAGCGACAGATATCACTTAGGGGAAAAAATCCTTGCAGTGGGCATTTAATGATAAACAGTCTCCGTGTGTGTGTGCGTGTGTGTGTGTGAGAGAGACAGAGTGACACAAAGAGGGAAAGAAGGTGCAAAGTAAACCAGTAGACTTCACACATGTTTCTGTAAGTTCTCGACACACTTCGTTAACTCTTTCATGGACTCACGGCTCCGCTCGCGGATACGTGCCTCACGCATCATCATCATCCGCAGACTTGATAATCATATTCATATGAGGGATTGTTTGTTCAGTTTAGTGAAGCCATGTCACCAAAGAAGGTCATGGGAATATTGAACTGTGATTGGTCACCGCACCCGATCTTTTGAAATAAAACTGTGACCTTGAGCGGCTGCTGGTCACTCGCGGCTCTCCGCTGACGCTCAAACTCTTCCTCACCTGCCAGTGAGCGGCTGCTGACGGCTGAACCTGCGCTGCTGAGCAAACCTGAGCTGCGCTTTTTGTGAGCGTCTTGGCGCAGATTATCTCCAGCTAAAGGTAATGTCACACTTTGAAATGTTTGACTTGTTCGCGCGCAGTGTCGTTAGTTAAGACGTTAATGGACGGTATGTGCGGTGGAAACGGTGGAATGAGCGAGAGTGGGTCGTTGGGGGTTTAACACACAGTCGTTGTCTGAAGGCAACTCTTCCAGCGCAGGAGGCGGAGACGCGCCGGTGCTCTACCGCTTACTGTGTCGATGAACTGTCTGTGACTGTGTGACGCTACATGACAGGTGGAGGCACGAGGAGCTTCAGATGGCGAACTAATGAAAGGAATAATGTGTCAGAATTTGTGACATCATCAGAGAGGAACGATGTCACTTCTCTATGTGACATCGTTCTATTTGAATTATTTGAGCAGTGTAAATAAAAAATCGGGTTTCCTCTAAATTTAGTCTATCCTCTAATATTTTCTGAAACAGCTTCATCGAATATCTTTGTGTGTGCGTGCGTGCGTGTGTGTGACAGTGAAAGAGACAGAGGTTGACAGAGGTCCACACTTTGTCAATAATACTCTCAGTGTCTCAGTATCAGCAGCTGAAGTCTTGAAATCCAAACTGCAGATGAGCAGGATACATGCAAAGTGTATTTATTGGTTCCAGCAAGTTACTGATGCAACTTGATAGTTATGTTACATACACATGTTAAAAAAAAAAAAAAAAAAAAAAATCATCATCCCAGGGAAAAACTCTTCATCCCAAACATGTTTGCTGTCATCTCCCAGAATGACAGGATGTCCTTGTGTTTGAGCCCTGGTTGTAGCCTCCACCAAGGCAGCAGAGTAAGTCGAGTCAGCAGTAGGACCTACTTGGTCTGAGTTAACATAAAAAGGTCCAAATTTTTAAAGGCAATCAGGTCATCTTTTTAGGAATGATTTTATTCAACTGGTTTGGGAAGCCTACACTGATCAGACAACAATCATTATCTGTCAGTTTTTACTGAAACAACAAATAAATGCATTTCAGTCGCTGGGAGTGTGGGGAGTTATCAGTAGTACCTACAGAACTCTGCAGGTTCTCTGTTTCGCTAAAACCTCCCTGAAAGTTCACTTCCACTCCTGCAGCGAAGGGTGTCCTTCTGCCTGCATCCAGACGCTGACCAACACAGCACAGGAGGAGAGAGAGAGAGAGAGAGAGAGAGAGACCCCGGCCCTGTTGGCAGAGGAGCCATGAACTGCACCGTCAGCAAGGTGAGGAATGTTTGGAATTTCTTAAATAGTTTTTAATTTTTTAGTTTAACTTTGAGATTTCATTATGTTTTAAGTAGTTTTCAGAGTGAGTTTTTTTTGTGTGTTGTTGTTGTTTGTTTTGTTGGGGTTTTTTTGCTCATTTTAGTTGTTGTAGTTGTTGTAGTTAGTCTTTTTGTTAGTTTCAGGTAAATTGTGACAGATGTATGTATGTACAAATTAAAACGGAATTAATTTACAAAATGTGACACTAAATGCTAAATGTATGAGTTCTATGTGTGCGCAATGAAAGGACTGAAATGTCATTTGATTTGGCAACTTTGTTGCAAAATGATTTTTAAATGAACCTGATCCGTTATCGCTAAAACACTAAAATCAAAATGAATTTACATTCATTTTTATTTTGTTAAATCAGTTTGTAAATAAAAGAAGATGCACACGCCCATCTGTGCCAAAAAACTTTGGGCAGGTGCTGAGCCGGAAACGTGACTGGAAGTAAAAAAAGAAGAAAACGGCTCGCACACCGCAGGGCTCCAGATAATTTTTTTTACTGCATATTGGAGCCCTGCGGTGTGCGAGCCATTTTCTTCTTTTTTTACTTAAATCAGTTTGTAACCAGACAATAATGTTTCAGTTTAGTCTTCGAGTTTTTCTCAAAAGGTATAGTTTTTCCCAGCGAACAATGATTTTTTGTTCTTTTTTCAAATGCTTAATTTAGTTCAGTTAGTTTATGATAATAATTCACATCATCCTGAGTCACATTTTAGAAATCAAGATGCTGATCAGGTCTGAGTGTGGATGGAGATGAGGGGCTGTTCAGACAGAGAGCAACGTTGGGCAACGCAGTACAATGAAAGGTTTATGTTTGTTTAACAAGTTAATGGTATTTTTATGGTGCCACTAAAAACTGACGACATTAAAATAGTAAAATAAATCAACCTTTATCATCAACCTTTCTTCATACTCAAGAAGTGAGAGGTGACCCTTATTTGCAATGGCATGAAGTCAGATAAAACAGTGCAGTTCTTTAACAACCATTTTCTGAAAAAATAAGGGAAAGTTGTTTTTTTGGGTTGAAATAACCTTTTTTTTCTTTCTTTCTTTTTCCAATCGACATACAGAATTTTTTAAGGTGATTATGAAAAGTAAATTTTTCATCTATCCAAATGTCAAGATATTTATATTCTGTGACTCTGTTTATCTATTTGTTGTAAAAATATTAAAATCATTATAATTTAAAGCTTTTGCTCTGGAAAAAAGATGCACTTTGTTTTGTCTGCATTAAGAACCAGTCTAACATTTGTAAGACAATCCTGCAGGGTGTTAAAGAATGTTGTAGGTTTTGTACAGCTGGGCACACAGAATCAGAAATGCAATACAGTACTGTGTCTTTCTCGTACAGATGGGCGTGACAGCTTCGTAACGATGACGTAATTTTATTGATAGAAATGGTAAACAGAATTGAGCCCAGAATTGAACCCTGTGGGACACCGCTTGTAACTGCTGAAAACTCAGATTGGTAGTTCCCCAGTTTCACAGATTGTTGTCTCTCATACAGAGAGTTCCTGAACCAGTTGCATGCAGTGTGATCAAATCCAATGTCATGAAGCCTCTGTAAAATCAGATGGTGGTCAACAGTGCCAAAGGCTCTAGAAAGATCAACATAGAGTGCTGCACAGTGTTTTCTTTTGTCTAATGCAGTGTCATTCATAACTAAGATGACAGCAGACACATTACTGTGGCCAGCTCTAAAGTTGGACCAGAATGGGCTCAGAAATGGAAGCTCTGCGAATTCCCTCCATTGCCCTGAACTGGTGGTGGAGGAGTCAACTTGACATATGTTTAACCATTCGTCCTCTGTCACTGTTACATCTGCTTCCTTCTCCCAGTTACATTCAACATAGGATGTTGATATTTTTTTTGTAGGATTGCAGACATAAATATATTCTGGAAATCACTTTTTTGTAGATTTTACCTTTGTAGGCATCAATGACAATATTAATGAGATCCTTGTCACATTCATCTGATGTTTTAATATTTCTATCAAAATGGTGCCTAAGCTGTAAATACCTGTAGAAATCTTGTTTGCCTAAATTGTACTTTTCCTGTAGTTGTTGGAAACTTTCCAGACCAGTATTGGATGAAATTATACAGTATGATGTAATGCCATTTCGGGGACATTTCTTTAAATTGCGGATCAAGTTGTGCTGGTCTAAAATCCTTATCGTACTCGACCCACCTTAACAACCGTGTTATTCTCTCTAAGTGTAAATTACAGATTTCTTTGAACCAGATGTTTAGAGGGACTTTTGTAAGGTCACTTAAATTACCAGAGTATTTGGTCTTGAGGCTTTTATCACCTAACAGAGATTGGAGAGGGATGTCAAGTTGACTCAGTTCTAGTTCCTTCCACCTTGCATCACAGCCCACATCGCACCAGTAGATAACATATTGCAGTTGTGCTGCTTTGTAGTAGCTCTCCAAACATGGGAGCGACATCCCTCCTTCATCTTTTGATAAGTGTAAGGTTTTATAGCGTACCCTTGGTTTCTTGTTCCGCCATATGAACCTAGAGATTATCCAGTTCCACTCGTTAAACTGTTTAGTGGGTACTTCCACAGATAGGGACTGAAAAAGGAATAACAATTGAGGTAGAATAATCATCTTTATGGTTTCTATTCGGGTATACAAATCAAGTGTCAGAGGAGACCATCTATCCAGATCATCTTTAATTTTGTTTGTGATAACACCATAATTTACATCATAGACATCTTTTAAGGTCTTGGGAATATTAACACCTAAATATTTCATTATTTTAGTTTTCCATTTAAATTTAAACGTCCTGCGTATGACTTTTCCAGGTGAGTAATTGAAAGAGAGGGTCTGGGTTTTCTCTATGTTTAATTTATATCCCGAATAGAAACCAAATTGATCGAGGCAGGACATGAGGTTAGGTAGACTGGCATCGGGGTCTGACAAAGTCACCAGGATGTCATCCGCGTACAGACCTGTTTTATATTCTCTTCCCCTGAAAGAAATTCCCATAATTTTCGGGTCTTCTCTGATTTTTTGGGCAAGCGGCTCTATAAATAATGCAAAAAGGATGGGACTCAGTGGACAGCCTTGCTGGCATCCCCGTTCCAAAGAGACTGAACTTGTAAGACTGCCATTTATTGTAATCTGGGCTGTTGGTGAGTTGTATATGGATTGAAGACATCTTATAATTGTATCGTTAAAGCCAAAGCGTTGAAGGACCAAATACAGAAACTCCCAACGTACAGAGTCAAATGCTTTTTCTGCATTGAAGCTAATTGCTAGAGACTTCATGTTACTTTTGCTCATAATGTCTATAAGGAGCATTGCTCGCCTTGTGTTGTCTTGTGTGCGTCTGTTTTTAATAAACCTGGTCTGGTCTGTGTCGGTCAAGTCTGCAATAATATTTTCTAGTCTATTAACAATTATTGAGGTGAATATTTTATAATCTGTATTCAAAACAGAGATAGGTCTGTATGAGCTGCACTCCATCCTATCTTTTCCTGGCTTTGGTATTACAGATATTATGGCTTGTTTCCAAGATGGTGGAGTTTCACCCCCTTTAAGCACATAATTAAAACATTTTAACAGCAATGGTGTCAGGGAGTCCCTAAAAGTCTTGTACCACTCTGCCGGGAGTCCATCTCCCCCAGGTGCTTTGCTTGTTTTCAGTTTTGAAATTGCCTTATCAATCTCTGCTTTTGTTATATCTGTGGTTATCCGCTTGTTTTGTTCTATGCCAATAGATGGAAGGTCCAGAGAGTCTAGAAAATGTTTTACTGTTGAGGGTTCTGCTAATTTGGGTTGACTGTATAGTTTTTTGTAATATATCTCAAATGACTTATGTATTTCTTCTGGCCTATGACATATCTGGTCGGTGACTGGGTTTTTTATTTTGAAAATAGGTCTTTCGGACAGTTGTTTTCTTAGTCTCCAGGCCAATATTTTTTTTGCACGCGGTCCATTTTCATAATAGGTTTGTTTAATATACTTCAGTTTGAGTTCCACCTTGTCATCAAGTTTTTTATTTATTTCTGATTTTATAACAGATATTTGTTCCAGTAGGGAAGGGTCGTTAGTCTCTATATGTTTCTGTTCCAGAGTGTCCAGTTCGTTTATCAGGTCATTGAGTCTTTTAATTTTTTCTTTTTTCTTTTGTGATGCCCACATTATAATCTTTCCCCGCAATACTGCTTTTGCAGCGTCCCATAGAATACTTGGTGACAACTCTGTGTCGCTGTTAAATTCTGTATAGTCTTTAGTTTCGTTTTTAATGAAATTCACAAATTGGTTATCATTTAGCAGAGTAGTATTGAGTCTCCAAATTATGTTTTTTTGTTGAACATCTAGATGTAGTTTCAAGTATACTCCGGAGTGGTCAGATACATCCCTAACACCAATGCAACAATCCCGGACTCTGTGTCCGTCTGCTTTAAATACAAAAAAATAGTCAATTCGTGAGTAGACTGCATGGGGGTGAGAAAAAAAGGTAAAGTGCTTGACAGTTGGGTGAAAGTCCCTCCACACATCAATTAAGCCAATTCTTTTAATCATTTTTTTAATGTACAGTGACTCAGAGTTCATCTTTTTTGTCAGGTTTGAAGAGTCCAGGGTGGGGTGCAGCTGTGCATTCCAATCCCCTCCGCATATTAAGACACCAGAAACTTCTGTAGCTATAAGGTCAAATATTCTATCAATTAGTGTCCTAGCTTGTCCCGGTGGCCTGTAAATGTTAAGCAATGTAACTTCCTTTGAGTCTAATGTTCCCCTCACTAGGACAAAACGTCCTTCCTTGTCTGCGATCTGTTTGGAGAGCTGGAAATCTACTTTATTTGCAATGAGTATTGCAACTCCTCTTGTGTGCCCAGTCGCATAGGAAGAGTGAAATGTATTTTTAAAACCCAATTCTTTTAATTTCTCATGGTCTGATTTTACCAGATGAGTTTCTTGCCAAAAGATTATGTGTTGCTGTTCTCTCTTCATCTTGGCTATGAGCTTTCCCCTTTTAATTGTATTTTGTAACCCGTTAACATTCAGTGTTAAGATTTTATATTCCTGCTGAGCCATAAATTGTTGTTTCCTCCACCACATACACCTAAGGTGACCTTAACAAATGAACATGAATAGAAACAGTAACAAAGAACTTGTAAACACATGAAAAGAAAAATAAGGGCTTCCCTAACAAAAAATCCCATTAAGAGAGTGTCCTGATTGGTGAGGGGAGCCTCCAGTAAATGAAGGGTCTCTCCAGTGCAAACTGACATAGCTCAGTGGTGAGTATTGGATCAGTGCACGTCCGGAGTAATGTAAACAGGCTCCCAGATCAACGGTCATGTGTTTTGATCTATTTCTAGCAAACTATAGTGAACTTCGACTGACGTTAGTAAGAGTTTATAAGGAGAAGGCCTGACACAGTGTCTCATTTTGAATAGAGTCAGTTAGTTCTTAGCTCTCAAGCCGGTTAAATTTATTGTGTTGGCCTTGTCTTACCACAGGAGTGACAGGCGGTTATTTGGGTGGTGTTCATCTCGGCGCGGGATCTGTGTCCCCAGCGTCACGGCGAAATCCGCTGAGTTTTTTCCGTGCCCTCTCTCCATGTGGATCCGGGTTTCATCGCTTGGCCATCACCGTCTCCCAGGACAGTTTACTCATCCGCTCGGTCGGTGCCGCCGCGGGATGTCCCTCGGTGCTGTAATCGTCCGGTGCGAGCCCCCTCTTCCTCAAATCCTGCATGGCCTCAGTCGCGCTGTTGTATGTGACAGGGCCGCCGTCGAAAAACACTCGAAGCTTCGCTGGTGGCGGAGTTTGAAATCGGAGACCTTTCTCTTTTAAAAGTTTCCTAATGGGGGCATAAGCTTTCCTCTTCTTTTGGGTCTCAGCCGGGTAATCTTGGTCAAAATGAACTCTCCGTTGGTCGATGTGGGTCTCTCCTTTTTTCCACGCAGAGCGGAATACCAACTCTTTGGTTCTGCACTCCAAGAAAAAGAAATAAATCACCACGGAGCGGGGGCTGGCATTCTGCGGTGGTTTGGGGCCCAGAGCGCGGTGACAGCACTGTATGCCTAGATCCATGGCCTGGAGTGACAGCTCAGCCTTAATGAAACTTTCTATAAACTCCTGCAAGTTGCTTCCCTCAGCGCCCTCCAGAATCCCGTATACACGGATGTTGTTGTTACACAGCACCTCCTTAGCCGTGGTGGTCCATTCCTCCATGTCCGACACACGTTGTAACGCCTCCTCGGCTCTGTCTTTTGTTTCCTTCAGGTCGGCCACAATTTCGTTCAGTTTTCCATTAACATCCTCTCTGAAGTTAGCTAAATCTCTCTTCATATCAGCGGAGAGGTTATCACGAAGGCAGCTTAGCTGCTCCTTCACATCTGAACGAGTGGCTTGCATCTCTTTGTGAATAGCGTCGATGTTAGCTAGGAGGCTATCCATAGCCATCTGTTCGCCGTGTGTGTCTTTCCGTGCCTTTCCCCTTGTCATCCTATATTTCAAGACTCAAATCAATTAAAACAGCTCTAATGTAGGGGTTTAGCAGACCGTTCTGAGAGCGCCCGTTCAACACGTCCGTTCACCTCGACGCCATGACCGGAAGCCCCAGAAATGGAAGCTCTGGCTAGAAATGTTTTTAATAGATCATTGAGATATATAGAGATTCTAGGATCTCTGCCAAGCAACCAACCGAATTTCTAAAAATTTGGTAAAAGTTTGCATTATATTTTAATGGAAACCCAGCTATTGACTGCACTTGTCAGTGGATATGCATGAAGTTACAGTTTTACTTAATGTAGGCTATTTATTTATTTTCCTTAGGGAAGCACTGATTAAAGTGTTTGAGGACCAAAATTCTGAGGACAAAGAAAATTGCTCATTATTGAGTTTGGATATGCAATCTTGGACCAGCTTTTTTACCTCCTTATTGTAGATTTAAGCTAGTTCTGCTTTCTTCTACAGCTGTCTGGAGGGGCATCACAAATTCTTTGGAAAACTGACGTTTTCGGGGCACTCCTATTTCATAGCAAGGGGGCTGCACATTTAATCGCAGTCACAGGACTTTTATATGTTGTCTGTTCCAAGTGTCCATATGGAGAGTCTTTTAGAACTCCAGGGGCTGATTTCCCTGAATAATTTTAAATCTATTTTAGAAGACCTAGGCCTGTATTTACAAAGATTTACTAGTACACAGAGAATAGGTTAATTAAAGGTCAATCAAACGCTACAGATTTGACCGTGCAGGGATCATGTTTATGGAAGATCTCATTAGAGATGCGATTACACCTCCCACCCCAGGCACAACACAATATCACCTAAAATAAAAGTGATCACAATTTTGAATTTTTTAGCAAATGACCAAATGCAACAGTGCAGTAGTGATGACTTGGGTCTGTTGGGGGTGATCACACAAACACAACAGCTTGAGCAGCGTGACAGCTGTGTGATTGTCCTGATTGGCGCCGAACAAAGTGGAGTAGGCGCGTGTCAGAGTTAGTGAGTGAACAGAATGCAAGAGCCCGAATGCACTAGAGCAGCAAGGGATGCAGGCCTGACAATTCCAATATTCCAACTCTTCTTATCCAAAACTAGTCTGCAAAATGAATCTGATAAGAGGATAAGCTCACTAAGACAAATGAAGACTGATTTATAGCCTTAATGAAAGAGGTCTCATGGGTGGAGGTGCTCAATAATCAGGATGCTGAATTGGGTTATCTCAAATTTATGTATATATTCACAGCTGTATTTGACAAATGCTTTCCACTTGTTCAAATTGACAGATATTGTAAGCCAAAAAACTCTCAGCCTTTTGTTACTTTAGGCCTACAAAGGTCTTTTATAAAACAAAATAATAAATTGTTTTTTTTAAAAGTGTTTTTTAAGGTCCACCCCATTCAATATTGAAGTTCATAAAAATAAAAGAATTGTTACAACTGCAAAAAAAACTCAAAAAAACCCATACTTTTCAACAAAAAATCTCTAATGATGTAAAAATCACATGGAACCTTTTGAATCACTGACTAAGAAAAAGGCCTCCACAACTATTCCATCTCAGTTACCTGATGGTGTGAGACATTTCACTAATTATTTGGGCATGGTAAATAGTTTCAGTGATTTTTTTTGTAAATATGGGTCCTTCATTGGCCAAAAATCTAAAAAATGCAGATGAATCTGTCCTTGCCAACATCAAGGAGCATATTCTTGTTTAATGATGTTTGATCTTCCTTCCTCTAAAGAAGTGCATGACTCTGTAATGGAAATGAAAGATTCCTCTGCAGACCACGATGAAATAAGTTGTTGTCTTGTAAAGAAGGAAGCTTCTCCGTTGTTAAGTCCCTCACCTGTGTTTTAACTTTATACCTCAAAACAGAGGCCTGTACTACAAAGCGGGATTTATGCTTAGTGAGGTAACTTAGGTTTAACTCTGGGTTTTCGGTCCTATGAAGGTGGATCACTTCTTACCGAGCTGTATCACCACGGTAACTTATGCTGAACAGCTCTTTCATGTGAACACACACGTGTAAATAAGGAAAACCTGAGTTGATTTACCGAGTTGATAACCTGCTTCGTGTGAGCACTTCGCTGGAATGCTTTTGTTTGGTGTGGTGAAGCCGGGTAACGCAGAGAGATCCAGGACATGTTGAATCGCTTCATAGTACAGCGCCCAGGTGTTATGGCAAGTGACTTTAAAGAAGCCAAAGTCACACCTCTGTTCAAATCAGGTAACTCCAGCAAATTCACCAACTACCGTTGTTTATTTGTTTTGCCCTCTTGAAAAACTGGTTTATTCAGTAAAAAAAACATTTGGATGAGAGCAAGACACTGTACAGCCATCAATATGTTATCGTTGGTTTTTCTTTTTAATAAAAATGTCAACAGATGGCTCTTTTACAGCCTGTTCATAAGATCTCTACAGATTTAGATAACAAAAAATTCTCTCTTAGCATATTCTTAGGCTCATCAAAAGCCTTTGACACTGTCGATAATAACATCTGTATTACAAAATTACAAAAATATGGTCTGAGTCAGTTTATTTGTCATTTGCAGGAGGTACTACATTAGAAATGAGGTGCAAAAGCCCATAAAACACATGTAACATATGGACAGTTAAAAACAGTACAAGATTTTTAAAAAAAGAAAAGAAAAGAAAAACAGGATTAAAAAAGAGACAGTGGAGTTGCCATGAATGGATAGATCCAACAATCAGCCCAGCACAAGGATAAAGTGCACAATGTAATGGTGCACTAATCAAAGTGCCTATGCATAAATACCTTCTCAAAAGTCCAGTTATAAAGAGCATTTGCATAAATGAATGGCACACAAATGACACCTCCAACATTAACAGTTGTTCAATCTATGTATTGCACTTAGGAAGAAACTTTCCGCAGAGTGAGTGGTCAAGCATTTAGAACAATAGCGTCTACCTGAGGGAAGAGTGACAAACAGAGGGTTATTGATGATGCCAGCAGCACGGGACAAAAGCCTACAACTATAGAGATCCTCTAGAGCCGGCAGGCTGAGCAAGAGGGACAAAGTGGTCCCACCTGCATCTTTTCCAGAAATTTCAAGTATTAGTTATATTGGCCGCTTATGGGAGAAATTGGTGAACTCTTGTGACACAGAGCCTCACTGAGCCTAAAGTATAGTCTGACTGCTTCCAAACCTATATCACAAGAACCCTCACAAAATTTCCTACTGTTTTCTGATGTTGTTATGTGTGGTTTGGCCAAAGTTGTGGGATCCACAGGGAGTTGTTTCATTTTTAAAAAATTACGTTACACTGCCTCTGCACTCTAGCAATGACATCATCCACCAGCTGAAACTATGTGGAAGCAGTACAAGTTCAAAAAATTAACATGAAAACACCATATTGAATTTGTCTAGAAAAAGACTATGAGGTCAGTTGTTATTTTGGGTGGAGATCTTTCACTGATAAATCATTTGCGTATTGTCACTTTTTACTACAGTTTCATTTATCCATATATTATGTATTCTAAAATACTGTGAGTGCCGCCACTTGTTCGACTTATTTGAATAAGATTTTGCTAATCCAAAAGAAATTGCTGAGAATGATTTGTTTTGTTAAAAGATGAAACTCATCTACTCTCTTGAGAAAATACAAACTTCTATTAATTTTTAAAATCAACATATATCGGACCTGAGTGTTTATGTATGAATATATTCACCTGACCCAAGACATGCCAAGCTCTTTCCAGAATTCTTTCTTTACGCCGCCCACAAAGATTCACTCATATTATACCATGGTCTGGGTGAATACTCGATTCTGATTGGCTGCAGGGTGTCCATTTAAAAGCGATACAGGACACCTATAAAAAAGTTCCGGTCAAATAGCCTGATTGTTCTAAAGTATTGCGCTGGCTCAAACACTAGTTGGTA
>JAPQLA010196412.1:0-24517 GCA_029822935.1 Naso vlamingii | reverse complement strand
CAGTCTCCAATACCAAGACCCCGAATTCAATAATGAACTATGTAATCTGACAGATACTGAAGAACTTCCAGAAAAACCAACAGTTAAAGTCTTGCCTGTCCTTGAGCTGGTACCTGTCCCACCTGATGAAGTCTTCAGTGACACAACGAGTACAGTAGATACAGAGATACTCTCACACTCATCTCAGGAGCAACAGGAACAGTGGCCAGAATTTTTTGACATCCCAACATTTTCTGTTGATGTACAGTATAGACTTAGGCGAGCAGATCTGCTGTTTATGAGTGAGGGAACACACCTTAAAGTATCAAAAGAACGAAAACACGAGATACTTGAGAGATTGGCAGAGAGCATGTATAGCTACACAGCATACTCAACTGCTGCTCAGTTCGAAAGTGTTGCAGCAGCACTGATAAGCAAACACCCTTGTCTCCAGGAGCGAGGCTCAACCACTCGCTGTTGTGGTTGGAAAAATAGTCTAAAGATAAAATGGCTAATTATAGAACAAAGCGCAGGCAATTAGGATACCTTGATGTTGCAGTAAATGCCGGTAAGCAGGGAAGGCATTCAGCAGAAGGACAAGCTAACAAGCGCATCAAAAAGACAAAGAAAGGTGAAATCAACTACTTGCCCAACTTTCCGGATGGATTTGATCAAGCAGCCCTGGAGGGGGCCTGCAAAGACTTGGTTGATGAAATGCAGAAGAGAACACCAAATGGACCTCTTGTGAAACAGAAGATGGATCAGACGTTTGCTCTGAGAAGAACAGAGGTAGTGGAGTCGGAACCCACCATAAGCACGGTGGTGAAAAGCTGGCCTGCCCTCTTCACTGAAGATCAGGTATGTTCACTTTTCACTAAAGATCAGGCATGTTCACGAAAGAGAAGATAACTAATGACTATCTTTCTATTATATAATGTGTCTAGATGTATATTTCTCTTGTCCTCTTTAAGGAAAACATTGATATTTTTAATTTGGGGCATGCTGTTTACACTTTTAAACATCAATATTTCAAATCATACAAAAAGGACATTCATGGGTGTTTTTCCAGCTCTACTTTGCAGATGGTTTGCCTTGTATAGCTCAATTGATCTAGGTTCTTAGGTTGTTGTTGTTGTTTTTTTTGCTCTCTGTATTTTTCAGGTGTTCATGGAGTTCAGCAGGATTGTGAGCAAGAACCTCAAGCAGAAATTCTATGAGAGCATCGATCGGCACAGTCCTCGTCTCCTTGAGTTATTTCGTTCCAAGAGAGGGAATGTTGGACAGTTGTTGACACAGATTTTCACAACAGACCAATATAGGTCCATACACATTATGTGCTTGGCATTGTTCTTTACAGGTTTTGTAAAAACGTCATAGTGCCACTCTATTAGTTGTGTAATTCAGTTTCTTATAGATCATTAGCTTTCTTATAGATCATTATTTATTTTTCATTTTAGCTATCTAACTTGTTATTCTGTTTAATTCCCAAAAGACTACAGAGCCAACTGCGATCTGGACACAGGTGCTCAGAGGGCTTCCAATCATCCTGGGGGACAACCCCACAAACTTCTGGGAGCTGAAGGATGTGACTTGTGTGAAAATTAAAATTGAGAGGAGTTTTAGCAGAAAGACATAAGACATTGTTTCAGTTCTTGTTGCATCATCGGTCTTTGTAGATGGAGTTAGATATGATAGTCTCTGTTGGTTCATGTGCTGGCCTCCCTTCATTTACGCAGATGAAGCAGATTCTGTTTGTTTGTAATTTCTTGTACATTTGAGCAGAGGTTTCTTGTGAATTCTGTTTTTTTATGGATTTACCACTACAATCTCAGGGCACATCCATGTTTTTTCTTGTAAATTCAACACCCCCACACACAACCAGCACGGACAACACCAACACCAACAACCACACAAACAGCACAGACACAGACAACACCCACACACAGACACATTCAACAACCACACACATAATTGTTTCAATGATTTGAAATTACCTTTTTCAGATTAATCATTTTAGGTTGGATGTGTTGATGTTGACCTGATGATAAGTTTGTAATAATAAGATTGGCTGTGTTTTGCCTTTTTCCTTAAAAATAAAATGCATTGGAGCAAGGTGTTTATTTTTTTTTCAACCAATTTAATTGAAACAATGGTTTTACAATATTTAAAAAAAAAAGAATAGGTAATTTAATTAGAGGAAAATACAGTAATTGTAATAAATAATAAATAGCAATAACAAGTAATAATAGCTAGTTGTATTTAATAATTTTGAGTACACAAATACTGACAAATATAAATACTAAACTTCAGGTTCTATGTTAATACAACTCAACATATTTATTTTCAGCTTGTGTAAAAAGTTAGGATTCCATGTTAATACAACTCAACATTTATTTTCAGCTTGTGTAAAAAGTTAGGATTCCATGCTAATACAACTCAACAATACAACTCAACATATTTAGTTTCAGCTTGTGTAAAAAGTTAACATTCCATGTTAGTAAAACTCAACATATTTAGTTTCAGCTTGTGTAAAAACTAAAGTGGTATAGGGCAACGGGTTTCCACACGATTTACGAGTAAAGTCAACTAATTCAAGTTAAGAGTGCATGCCCAAAATACCAATAAATGTTAACTTCTCTAACTAGCTATTTTTTTACTTACCCTGCAATGAATGACGGCGCGTTTCCTCAGCTCCCAACTCTCTGCTTCCAACTTTGACTGGTTTCCCTGAAGATTGTTATAACGTGTCTCCAGACAAGTTTGAATTGCCGCAGTGCTCATTCAACACATCCAGGCTAACCATTGTGGCTAACGTTAAGTGCAGTTTGGGCTGTTTAATGTGAACACCTGTACATCACAGCGGGGCAGGGGCTTGAGGAGGTCTATGCTCTCAAACAAATCAACAAATGTCTAAAAGAAGGAAAAATGAATAAATATCAATATTCAACACTTACAGTGAGTAAAATGATGATGACTGCTGCCAAAAATGAACGTGCAAGTCCACCTCGCTGCAGTGATTTGTGGCGCTTTCCTGAGGTGTGACTCCCACCTTCCGACTTTTCTTCTTCTGTGTTTTTTTTTTAAACAGCGGTAAGCAACCAGTGTGTATTAGGTGCGTTAGCAACACCTTCTGCTTCGGAGTGTGAATCAGAGATGAACCCAGAATCAGAAATACTTGATAATAAGATGTTATTTCTTTCTCCCTGTAGGTTATTACAACTTTTTTTGTACGTGTGTGCAGAAAATAAATGTGGCTATGTTTACAGAGTTTTTCCTTAAAACATACCAACCTGTAACTTTTTCTAACTTATTTCTTTTAATCAAAACAAATAATTTTTTTTTGAAGACACATTAAACTTTTTCTGTCTCTCTTTCTCTAAGGGCTGAAGTTGTCTTGGGAAGTATCATAAAGAAGAAAGGATGGAGGTAGAGTATTCTAGATTTTTGTCTAAATATAGACCAATCTCTAAACTTTTGGCTTTATCTAAGGTGTATTCAACTGTCTTAATGGCTGTCTACACTATAGACATACACTCTGGCCCACTACTCAACCCCAACCTTCTTTATACTTTATACAAGGCAGTGAGTCACCCTGATGACATAGGTG
Organism: Naso vlamingii; assembly: GCA_029822935.1. Classification (NCBI taxonomy): domain Eukaryota; kingdom Metazoa; phylum Chordata; class Actinopteri; order Acanthuriformes; family Acanthuridae; genus Naso; species Naso vlamingii. Next base: position 20,931 of record JAPQLA010196412.1, on the reverse strand, counting down.
CATTTTTTAAATCTTTGCCATGCATTAGTCATACCAATAAAGGCTTTTCACCAAGATTGCCTTGGTTTCTTTTAGTTTTGGCATCTTCTTTACACAGGTTGGGTGGAGCAGTTGCATAGATGTATTTAAATTCCAGTTTGTTGCGACCATGGTACATCTCTTACAGATGCTGAAAAGCATTATTATTTGACTATCTGGGATTGATACATAATTGAAAATCCACTGAGGCAAGTTTTTGTGTAAATCTTTTATCTGATAATTTAAATGTCACTCAAATTCAGATATTCCCAACGATTTACTGTTGTAACTATGTCTTCATGCTTTTCTTGGACAGGTCCCCAAACAATAAAAGAGATTTGTGATGCTAAATGGGACAAAACTGGTAAAAGACGGTTAAATAAATTAAATAAATAACATGACTTGTAACACTAAAGCCCTTCTCAGTCCCCATTTTGATCTATCAGGTCAGATTTCCCTGCTTCCCTGCCTAATTAGTCTCAGCTGATTAGAAGAAGAACAAGTATTTATTTATCTCATACTATTACACCTAATGAAGAGCAGTAGGCGGTCACTGTACAGTAGCTGATGACCAATTCCAGCACCGTAAATTACAAATGGCTTAATATGCTCACACAATCTGTAACAGTTAAAACGTTTTGAGTGTACAGACCTGCCCTTGTCCAGAAATATGACTACCCAAGAAAATCACATCAATCTTGAGAAATATACATCAATGACATCATGCAATAGCATGTTTATGATCATGTGATGATCTCAAAGACAATAAAATAATTTCACAATCTAAAGGCCTACAAAAAATAGGTGATGGCAGCAATCTCCAGAGCAAAAAAGCTGCTTTGGATGATAAGAAGGATGGAAGGATAAAATACTACCTGAGCACAGCTGGCACATCAAGGAGGCAAAGTGGAAACATCATAGAGAGGGACCTCGACACTAACAACACCAATAATATGTGGCAAGGAAGCCAGAACATCCCAGGCTATGAAAAACTGGACCATGTGTGTGGCAAGAGGCATATCAGTTGAGATGAACCTATTTTCTGTTTGCTTTGATCTTCTCAACAAAGACAGCTGTCCAGTCTACTGTCATTATTCACACTCGAGGAGGATATGAGAAAAATCTTGGGCTACTTAGGCTAAGGTACTTAAAATTCTTATCTAAGGATGCCTTAGAATAAAATGAGTTGCATAAAATCAACCTAAGAACACACTTGGGGTGTTTGATTTCTAAGGTTTTGTCCTTAGATGCACAAGTATTCCCTTATGTGTTGCAAGAAGGTTCTAGCAACTATTTTCCTTAGAAAATTGCATTATGTTGCACTTCACTGTCAACTTCACTGCCAGATTTCTCGCATTGATTTTGTCTGCAGTTTTTTGCCACATCTACTGCTTGAGTTGACTTGTTACTGCTGGGCTATAAAGAGGCCTGTATATATTCTGAACGTCAGTTTTGATGATGCTTTCACCATTTCACACAGACTTAATGAACGCAGAGCTAGACATTCAACTAACTAATGATTACTCACAGTTACTATCCCGTGTTTGTGTTGTTTAATTAACTCTGTGTGGGCTTCTGCTCATACCGTTAGCGTAACATAATAATACCGGAGTTGTATGGGGAAACGGGAGGGCTGCAAGCCAGGCTGTTAAAAAACAGTGCATGTGTCCATCGGAACGTGACGTACTTTGAATAAATGTTTAGAGAGATTGCTTCTGTTACCCACCTTACAAAACATTGGCGCTTGTTTTGCAGCAATCATTGCATCAGTAATGGTGTAATACAACCAGACTTGAGAGCATTTCTGATGGTGTGTGTGAGGGAGTGACCCTGGGTTTTTAGATTTTTGGGGGGCTTTTTGTGCCTTTATTAGGACAGGACAGCTGAAGAGTGGACAGGAAACAGGGGAGAGAGAGGGGGAATGACATTCAGCAAAGGGCCACAGGTGGAATCGAACCCGCGTCCTCTGCGGGGAGGACATAGCCTCTGTATATGGGGCGCCTGCTCTACCGACTGAGACACCAGGCGCACCACTGTTTTTTTTTTTTTTTTTAAATCAACCAGATGTTTAATTTTGTTTCTGTGCACGCTTCCATGTCCTGCATGATCTACTCTGTGCTGAATTGCCATGTTGTGCTCCGCCATTTGGAAAAAATAGAAGTCCTACATATCTGCTCCGGATCGCCGGAGCTGTGACGTGTCAGAGCACAACACAGCCGCAGCCGGTGGAAGCACAGACATTGACTAGAGCTGAAACGAATCAGCTCCGCTGCCGTACCGGAGTGCAGAACGCATCTGGTGGAATTTAGGGGTGACAGTGTCAGAGACATGCAGTGAGTGTCTGCTCTGCCCCTTGCACAGGAGGACAGACTCTTGTGAGGATTACTAACGAAAATCTGTCATAGACATATGCCCTAAATTGTCCAATACCATTTAACAGAACTGGTAACTTTGAAGCCTACCTGATACTACGGTCTTTCTAAATTTAGCCTCGTTGCATGTTTAGGACTGGATATCAGTACGGTAACCATCCCTAACTCTGACAAGTTAACACTTACCTAAAGCGCAGTTGTGGCGTATCCATTGTAACTGAAGTATACATGTGCTATATTCTGACATTAGCAATCGTAAAAGTCCTAGTGCTAACACTTAGGCAAGGAAACAAACTGAGGGGCTTTATGCAACGCTCCCTAAATTAGCAAAAAAATTTGCCTTAAGGTTTATGCAACCAGGCACAGGTATTTAACCTCTGTGGAAGTGTTTACAAGAGCCACTGTGTCAAACGACCGTAAGTGCTCCAAGGTGTGGCTCAGGTAGTGCTCCATTCTGTTATAATGACAGTCATTGGAGTCGTTCGAGATGAGGCCAATAGTGATCAACACTCGTTGATTCAATGGGCCGTTTGTGAATGACCATTGCTCTTGGAGGCAAAATCGTTGAATCTCCTGGGTAGGAATAAAGGGTGGCATTGTAAATGGGAGAGAGATGGTGTTGCAGACCTCCTCCTCTGTTTAGGGATGGTTTTTCCACTTTCACATAGATGGCGTCCTTTACTCTACTCTCAAACCATCTGTCCTCCCTGTCCACAATGTATACATTGCTGTCCTCAAAGGAGTGTGCCTTTTCCTTTAGGTGTGGCCTAAATAGACAGCTGAGTCTTGAACTGAGGAGTTAGCCCTTTTGTGTCAGTCCATATGTTTGTTTGGTTTCACCGATGAATAGGTCATTGCCTTGCTGCATTGGACAGCATACACCAGGTTGCTTTTCTTCAGAAATATGTACAGTGACATACATATGTATGTATTAAAATGTTTGTCAGTGACATATATATTGCTTCCAAGTGTTGTTTTTGAAACAACACTTCCTAGTAGTCTGATTCCTAGTTTTCTATGTATTTCACATGCAGGCGTTCCAGTTTAGTCATCACCACCAAAATCTTCTGGGGAGGAAAGTATGTATACCTTTTTCTCTTCTCTCTTTGTCTTTCTTTGACTATTACCATGATTACACAAATGAAATAGGCTGTCTTCTAGAAATAAGCTAAAAGGAAGCAGTTATATTTGGGTAATACAGCAAGCAATGATGCACAGTACAGTGATCTTTTTTTGTTATTTTAAGATGGAAGTCAAAGAATAATTAACCTTTTAATTTATTCAGGGAGGGTTCCACTAAGAGTGAACTCTCTTATTCCGGGACACCCTGATCACGCTCACACAGGGATGTACAGAGTGGCACACTCTCTCATTTTCCCTCCCTGACAGAGTTCAAAGAAGAACACGGTCACATAAATTGTGATTATTTACCATGTGTAATCATCGAAATGCAAACTGAACTTTGGGGAAGATTCAGTGAGTTCAGAAAGGAAAAAACACGCTATCCTTTTCCTGTTTGCACTCCTGGACCCATCCCAGCTGAACATGTCCACATTCACCGGAGTAAATCAGCCCGACCTTGAAATTGAACTGGCTGACATCGCTGATAAAGACTAGTGGGTGGTCTAAGTTCAAAAGCCTGACCCCTTCGTTTAAGGATGGGAGAGAGATGGTGCCCATCTGGACATGTGTAGTTATAAGTAGTATTAAGTATTATAAGTTAACACTTATCCAATAGTGGTAGAAAGTTTTTTGAGAACAGATATTTGAAGGGGCTAGTCACGTTTATCCCTAAGTATTTGAGTCCCTCATCAGCAATTTTAAAAGGAAACATAATTTTGGGGAGAGCTCTTGCCAATTGGTTTACACATAACAACGCACTTTTTTGGATATTAAATTTGTACCCTGATACACTGCCAAATTGTTTCTAGAATTGACAGTATTGGAGGTAAGGGAAGATGCTGGGTTTGAGATGTGTAAGAGGAGGTCATCAGCGTGAAGGGAAAGTTTATGGACCTGACCAAACTGACTAATGCCCTGAAATGTATCCTGGCTCCTGAGCCAGATGGCTAAGGGCTCAATGGCTATGTTGAACAATAACGGGGAGAGTGGGCAACCCTCCCACGCTGGAGAGAGGAGGATGGGGAATGAAGGCCATTAGAGTTCACAGATGCAGAGGAGTTGGCATATAGCAATTTGATCCTGGAGATAAATTTAGAATGAAAGCCAAATTTTCCTAAAATAAAAAAACAGTTATCCCCACTCCACCCCATCAAAGGCTTTCTCCACGTCGAGTGCCAGTATAACTTCGTATTATTAGATGTAGGGGAGAACACGATATCAAACAATCTCCTAGTGTTAAAGAGAGAATGTCTTCCTGACATGAAGACCATCTGGTCTTAACGAAATAATGGATGACATCACATGCTGCCCCAGCTTTGGTCTGTCAACCAGCGATTGATGAGCCCTGTCACACTCAGGCGGCAAATCCAGACAGCCATCTACAAACACCTCTGCAAGCAGCTCTGAGAAAAAGGAGGTGGGGGTGGGCCCCTCCACGGACTCAGTTATTCCAAAATCAACCTAATGTTGTTGTGCTGGCTGTGGGACTTGAGATCGCTCTCTGACAGGTTGTTTCCAAGGCTAACAGGCGCTCATCTTGCAAGTTAGCATGTGTTTCAAGAGAGGTTATCTTCTGAGCGTGGTCTGTGACCGTTTGATGTATATGGTCCAGCTTTTCATCCAGTGTCGAGATGGCTGTCTTGAAGTCAGCGGAAAGGGCCTTTCGGTGCTCCTCTAGGAGGCTGGCTATGGTTGCCATGCTGAATTCGCTGTTAGCATCTTTGGGAGGGTCTGGGTTGGCGTGTTGGTCTCTCGTACAATTTTCTGGTTGCATATGTTGCCATATCTTGGAGCGAGACTCAATACGTGTCTACTCCATCAAATCCAACCGGAAGTCCCAGATTTTTATGTCTTTAAGACAGAACTGATGCTTAATGAACATCTTAGTATCGTCTGGCTTCAAGGGTAAATATAATTGGGTATCACTGGCATAACAGTGAAAATTAATATTGTGCTTTCTGATAATATTGCCTTAAGGACGCATATACAGGATGGATAAAACTGGTCCAAGTATAGATCCCTGTGAAACTCCATAGCTTACTTTGGTGTAAGTGGAGGAATCACCATTAATCTATACAAAATGAGATCTATTTGACAAATATGATTTTGACCATTTTAATGCATTTCCTTTATAATGCCAATTAAATTGTCCTGTCTTTTTATTAAGATCTGATGGTCGATAGTATCGAATGCAGCACCAAGATCTAACAGAACAAGTACAGATAGAAGTCTCTCATCTGATGACATAAGAAAGTCGTTCCTAGCTTTGACAATGCAGTCTCTATGCTATGATGCATTCTAAAACCTGATTGGAAAACTTCTTATAAACTATTGCTCTGCAGAAAGTCATATAAGTGATTTGCTACCACTTTCTAAAGAATCTTGGAGAGAATAGGAATTGGTATTGGTCTGTAATGAGCTAGAACCTCTGGACTGTGGGCTTTTCGAGAACAGGTTTAAGCACGGGTGCTTTAAAGGACTGTAAACAGAGAGGGATTGATCATATCTAGAAGACAAGTGCTAAGTAGGGGTAGAGTTTCTTGCGCGTTTTATTAGGATGGTGCCTAAAAGACAGGTTGTTGGTCCATAGGAAATAATTGCAGAAATTAGTTGCTGAAAGTCAATTGGAGCAAAGCAGTCGAGGTGAATATTTGGTCTTAAAGATGAATCTAAACTTCCCATGCTTAAAGATTGATCTGTACCAGGTGATGACAGATGCTGATGAATTTTCTCTCTGATAAGAACGATTTTATCATTGAAGAAAGTCATAAAGTCATTACTACTAAGAGCTATAGGAATACATGGCTCTACAGAGCTCTGGCTCTGTGTCAGTCTGGCTACAGTGCTGAAAAGAAACCTGTAATTGATCTCTACTAATGGTGAGTGATAGGCTGCTCTAGCATAGCGGAGAGTCTTCCTATATGAGTTGACTATCTTGCGCGATTCATCTGGTTTGGTGGAGCACCAGTTCCTTTCTAGTTTACGGGTTGCTTGCTTCAGTGAGCGGGTTTGAAAATTGTACCACAGGGCTGACTTGATGATGTTGAAGCCATTTTGCATATTTTCTTTTATTAATTTTTATGTTGTTAATCGCTGAGCTGTTTGGTGACAATTTCACCGGCATCTTGAGTAAAACGCAGATGTGCTGCTTCCAGTCTGTGGCCAGTCAAATATTAAAGAAAATCCCAAAATCAGCATGAACAAATAATTACGAAAGTAAATTAACAAAAGTGAACTCAAAACACTGCTGCTGCACGGAAATCGTATAACCGATGCTGGCGTCTCAAAGTTATGCACGGATAAAATACGAAGGAATACGAAATAAAGTGTTAAAACACCATAAGAAATTAAAAATACTGTACCCACATTAAGAGCTATTAAACTGCTAATAACGGAGGATTTTGAAATTTAAATAAATCGCTGGCTGCGCGCATCAGAGCGAAGGAAAAAAAAAGACAGACGAGCGAAATTAAATAAGGATAATTATATTATCCGGTCAAGTATAAATAAATGAAAACGAGGAAATGGAGTAAAACCGTGATAATTCCTGAAGAAAGTGATTTTGTGTACATGAAAGTGAAATGAACAGTGAAGAGCAGATGGCCGCATTTAAATCCCTCAGCGCATCGCAGTGCCAAACTCGGACATTGTGCGGCGCAAACTGAAAGAAATAAAAGCATGATTGAAGAGAATGTTGATATGAGCAGCACACATGAATGTTTTGCTGAATTTCAAAGACTGCCGGATGAATTTAAAGTGTGTCAGAAATCTGTTTAGAAATTGTTGCCTGGATGATGTGAGAGGAAATTTGACTGAATTTATGAGTGAAGTGGAGGGTTGGTTAAAATCCCAGCATGACCCGCAGACTCCTGTGGATACGACAGATAGCGTATCTAAGGCATCAAGGTGCAGTTCAAAGGCCTCCTCTGTCTCATCAACATGTATGAAAAAAGCTGCAGTACACAAAGCTGTTCTATTAACCAGAGCTGAGACTCTGAAGAAAATACATTAACCGGAACTGGTGAAGCTTCAGTTTGGTTCAAAAATGGAATCACTGGATTTGGAAGCAGATATTGCTGCAGCTGATGCACAAATAAAGGCTCTGCAAGAATTTGATAAAATGGAACGAAATTCAAAATGCTGACTGACTGGGATGGATACATATCAAGATGAACATGTTAAAGAAAAAGCACTTAGCCCAGAAGATCAACAGGGAGCAAAATCAGCCAGTTTGGACAGAACAGATGGAAAGCTATCACAACTGGATTTTTGCAGAGCTAGGAGCTATACCAAAAACTCCATTACAGCGAATAATTGAAGCTCAACAGATATATCATCTTGTAAAAAAAAAATATTATATAAAATAAAAAGCCTTCAGCAACAACAAATTCCCAAACATCAAAATTCTCATGCCTGTTGTATCGCACAAACAAGAACAGTCTGCACCTAAAAATGAAATGCGATCAAAGCCCTGACCTCACAACAATTATGCAAAGACAGACAGATCTTGTGAACCTGCTTGTGATGCAGCATAAAAGGGCTTCACTTCCAAAAAAAAGAAAAGCTTCTTTTCAATAGTGATCTTCTTGCTAACTGACCATTCATACAGGCTTTTAAGCATAACATAGAGGATAAAATAAATAGTGATGAGGATCGACTGTACTTTTTACAATACACCACCAAATGAATTAGTTCGAAGCTGCTTACATATGAATACCACAGTTGGTTATGCTGAAGCAAAACGACATTTGGAGACATCCAAGTTATGACAGGAGGCACACAGATGAGAAAAGCAGACTCACTGTATGTTAAATCAAGCACCGAGAAAAGTTTTGTTACTGCACTTACTCCAGTTACAGCCCACACAGAACCTAACATGGTTCATAACACTCAAGAAAGAGGAGAAAAATTACAGTGCTTCGGTACTACAGTTAACAACAACACGGATGCTTTTACAAAGCCTTGCGCATTCTGTAAAGGAAGAACATGTGATGGAAGCATGTCAAGAAATGTCAAAGATTCCCCACAAGAAGAAAGTGGAGTTTTTGAAGAAACATGGACTCTTCACAGGAATGACAGGTAAGATGCTTCTTGCACATTTTACTCATGTGTCTTTTAATCAAGCAGCCAAAGCAAAGAAACATCCCACTGTATTGCATATTAAAAACTTAAATTCAGCAGCCAATGCAGAAAACAGAATAGATGCAGTCATCAAGAACAACCCATTCCACTGTTGCCATTGCTATGGTTTCTATGGAGCATACAGGCGCTGTAATCACAGATCTCAAGATGGCAATTATACCTATAAAGGTGAAAGCCACAAAAGTCAGCTGTGTCATAGAAACATATGCTTTTCTCGATCCTGGCAGTACTGCAACCATTTGTACAGAGAAACTAATGGAACGGTTGTCTGTCAGAGGAAAGCGAACTGAGATTCTTCTGCGGACAATGGGTCATGAAAAACCTGTAAAAACCTATATTTTAAGTGGGCTGGAAGTAATTAGCCAGGATGACTATAACTTCTTCTAACTTCAAGAGATCTTTACACAAAATGCTACTCCTGTCAGTCGAGAGAACATTCGAGAGGCAGACATAAAAGGAGGGCCTTACCCTAAGGAAATTCACTTGAACTTCATCAGAGTAGAATTTTCACTGTTGATCAATGCAAATGTGTCATCAGTAGTCAAGACGAAGGTCCCTGTGCAGTACTGCATCTGCAGATGAGCATGGCCGATCACGTATCACAGCAACATAATTCTGTGGCCAGATTAGAGGAACTAATAGTCCAACAATACAATACAACAATAAGGACTTATCCAAGGACTTATCAGAGTTATCCTTCCACAGAAAACATTCATTTGAAGACAAAATGTTCCTAAAAATAGTGAACGACTCAATCGTAAAATAGGAAGATCAAATTCCATTTTGTTAGGATCACGTCGTCCACCCAACAACAGAAAAATGGCAGACAAAGAGCACTAAGTCTTAACAAAAGATTCAACAAAGATGAAGCATTTCAGAAAGATTACATCAGCTTCATAAGCCATATCTTGAAGAAAAGATACGCAGAACCTGAGGAGCATCTACTCCGGAATGATGGAAGACTGTGGTATATCCCTCACCACAGCGTCTATCACCAAGCTAAAAAGACAATCTGTGTGGTCTTCGACTGTTCCTGCTCATTCCAAGGTACTTTCCCTGAACCCAGAGCTGCTCCAAGGCCCTGATCAACACCTTGCTTGGTGTACTCCTCAGATTCTGACAGGGACCACTAGCAGTGATGGTTGACACTGAAAGAATGTTCCATCAAGTTATGATACCCACGGCCACCAGTCAACCACTGGCAGAATACATCTTTTAGGAGCAGTCTCATCTCCGAGCTATGCCAATTTTGCACTGAAACGGACTGCTGACGATAAATGAAGGTACTGAAACCCTTGCTACCATCCATCGCAATTTTTATATGGATGACTGTTTGATTTCAGACTCCACTGAACACCAAGCAATCTCTTTAGTGATGAAATCGACATGTGTCACTGGTGGATTCAAGCTCACCAACTGAACCGTTCCGTTAGATGAGAGAGCTAAAGAGGTGAAAGATCTGGACCTCGACAGAGGCAAGCTGCCAATAGAGAGAGCATTTGGCATGAGATGGAACCTAAACTCTGACACATTCTTCTTCAAAGTAACTCCAAAACAACAGTCAGTTAGCCGCAGAAGTATCCCGTCAGTATTGAACTCAGTTTAGTTCAATACTGGGTTCCTAGCACCTCTTATGGTAACAGGAAAAATCATACTTCAGAAGAAGTTGCGACAGCCTTTGATCTCCAGCCTATCAAAAAAAAAAAAAGTTATAAAAATCCCAGGCTGGAGTTTGCAGCCGCTGTTCTTGCTGCTAGGTTTGACAGAATGCTGAGAAGAGAACTTGTGTTAATCCTCACAAATTCCATCTTCTGGAATGACAGCACCTCCGTCCTTATTTAAATACATCCTGAACCACACCTGTAGATTTCATACTTATGTGGCAAACCATGTGTCTACTATCAGAGATCTCACTCACAAATGACAATAGTGCCACATAAAAATTGAACTCGGCATGGCTCTTGAAAGTCAAACAGACTCTGAGAAATCTGGGCTTGCAGAAAAAAGCGAGCCACACACAAACACCTGTCAAAACAGCCATTACTGGGCAATTATCTGTAAAGGATCTTGCCAAGGCTGACGAATCACTTGTATCCTATCAACAGCAATCCTTCCAAAGCGAAAGGGTTGTCCAAATAAACACAATGGGGAAATACAGGTATTTTTGGGGTGCCTGAATTTCGTGGGGGTACACTTTATTCAATTTTAAAGAAGTACTTTCCATACAATGGGGGGGGACACTAAATCAAATAGCGAAACACAATTACAGAGCAGCATAGAACAATTTAATTCTGCTACGACGGAAATAAGGTAAACCAATTAAAACACATGAAACCATATTGCATGAAGGAAAGAATTTCTTGCATAAAGAAAATATATATCTCCTTGCTTAGTGTAATGTTGATTTGCCTGACGCGGCTGGATCTGTCGGCGTTTGGTTGCTAAGAAGACTGTTAAGAGTAGGTCGGCCCAATCTTACATCTGCTTCTTAGTGAAGATCAACTTAGGCTAAGTGCGACTGTGGGAAATTCACGGGATTATATATCTTCTTGACTGGATCTGGGAAACGCGGCCATAGATGCATTTGTCCAGGCTCACTGACATTTGCATCAATCAGCTAATCAATCAGCTGTAGACTGTTTTCTTCTTTAACAAAATGAAAAATACTCATTTTAAAGTTCTGTAAAGTTTATAAAATTTTTCTTGCACATTTTCGAGTTTAAAATTGTGAGTCAACAAAATACTTATTACAGAGAAATAGTAAATTTGACAAGGTTTAAAATGTCACAAATGGTAAAAAACAACAACATGTACCTTACCTAAACAAAACATTATCTATTGTCTATTCTGTAAAATACACAAAAATATCATACATATCAAAGACATAAGTAAATCTTTTCAACTAACTCTTAAATAACGGCAGATGTGATTTATTGCCCAAAATGTTTAGCTGTTCCTTTAAAGATGACACTGATTGAAAAATTAAACAATCTGAATGGACCAGCAGAATGGACTATTTTAGAATAACATATTTTATAACTAAATAAACTATCAACAAATTAGTATGTTAATGACTTTATGATATCGCTGATGTGGTTGGGGCCATTTTAATTAGCCTAATTCATATATTACTCGTTATCTTTATCCATTACAATACAATTATGAATATTCTCATTTTACATTAATAATTTGTATCTGCAAAGTAAGTAGTATGTAGTATTAAATTAATGTAATAAGTTTTAGAAAAGTACACTATTTACCTTCAAAATTAAGTGAAGCAAAGATATTTTTCAGCAGTGCAACGATTTAGAACATTTTAGAACGAACTGGGAGACAGTGAAATATCATACTCAGACAGGACTCCTTCCTCTAGTAAGAACTGCACCCAAGGAACACAGCAGTCTGGATGAACTTTCAAAGTTGCAGGTAATTTCAGCACGGAGGGAAGTCTAACTCATGGTTAGTCCACTATGTCTGCCGTTGGATTGGGTATGATTACCTGAAGTCAGACTAGCGGTTGCCTCCAGGGCTGTGCAAAAAGCCTTCCAACTTTAATTGTGCAGGCAAAACGCTGCTCTGAGTGTACGTCTAGGCATATTTGTTATTTTGCGCAGTGTTAAGTGATTATTTCCCCTGCCTGTGCATGATAAATAGCAAATGGGTTGCTATTTTAGTAAACAAGGCTGCGCTGAGCTGGGTGGAGAGGTGGAAGAGAGAGTAGATGGGGAAAGATGAACGAAAAACGCCAACAATATGTGTTGAAGCAGAACCTTTTTTTAAAATAAATAAATATGTTTTGAATTTTGGAAAATATTTGTTTCATATTTCTCTCAATAAATTTTGATTTTTTCACTTTCAAACACTGAAGTTATAAGACATGCTTGGATCACACCAAAAGCTTTGATATTTAGATGCCTTTCCTCCATCAGCAGGGTGCCTGGCTACTCATTACTTAAAAGACAAGGCTTTTCTCGGATCACGTTCTGTGAAGATTGTGGCTTTTTATTTATCCATGTGAGCTGTTACATGCATGATTGGCATTGCTGTCTGATTATAGGCACAATGTTACCTGTGAAGTTCGCAGATATGAAACACCTAAATTGATCTGGAATGTTTATGCTTATAACATCATAGCCGTTACAAGTACCTTGCTCTTCATCAGTGATGTAAATATCAGGCCCTGTAAGAGCCTGAACCTCCCTGACAAACGGCCATGACCATTTCCTGTGTAAATTTTGGGTGTCAGCTGTGTGCTACTTCTTCAGCAGAAACAGAAATTAGGCTACAGCATCATAGTGATCTTAAAAGAAATGAGAGGAGTTGATCTCACTTTCCATTACTGAAATCAGCTGTGACACACCTTCTAATTGTCTGTTTCTCCCACTTTCCCTACTCCCGAATATTACCAAAAAACAAAAACTAAAACAAAAACAAGAAAAAAAACAAAGATTACCCAGCCTATGCTCCTCTGTACCTAAAACTTAGACCTGCGCCTGCGCTGCGCCCGATTCACGAAAACAGAGCCCGAGCTGGGCACCCCTGTCAGACACAATGTCCTCCTCCTCACCCCAATTACAGCAGTCGTCTGTGCGCAACGCTGGTAAGATTAACACCTCCTTTTCCAACGTGATAAATACAGATGCTTGATAAATCGCAATGCTTGCGCTAAAGTAATGTATTTTCTCCTCCCTGTATTGTGCATACTCAGGTAAAAACGCCCCATGTTGCATATTAAGGTTATTTAAAGATATAATACTCGGTTTGTATAGTTCTTTGCGGGTGATATCAAATTTGCACATATATTCACACACAAACCTTTAGTAAATCAGGCCCTTACAGTTTAAATCGCAGACTCTTAACACAGAGGAACGGAGTAGAAAGGCAGCATTGGCGGTTTACTGTAGTCACTGAAATGACATAAGCTTGGGGCAGGTTTACAGACTCGAGTGAATGTTTGAGGCTTTCGCAGAGACTGGAGTCAGGTTTACAGGCTTTAGGACAAGGCTAGGTTGAAGGCAGGTTGGCAGGCTTGGAGGCAGATGACAAGCAGGCAGGACTGAGAATTGGAATAGACACAGGAGCTGTGGGCAGGATCTAAGGCAGAGGATACAAACAATTCAAGCAGAGTGCAGGGCAGAACCGCAAAATCAAGAAATGTCTGCAATCTGGTGAGGTCTAGAAGTGAAAGGATAATAAGTTGATGAGTGACAGTTGAGCAGACCAGAAACCAACTCCTGCACACCAGATACCACTACTGCAATCAAGAGAAACTCACACACAAGCACACAGACAGAGAAAGCCCTCAGAACAGAGGGTATTACATAGTATTATTTATAATGATGACACACAATCACAAACAAGCTTTAGAAGAACAATCTTTTTAATACAACACATTTGAAAAGTCCAATTTTTGTTTTTGGTAAGCACGTTTTAAACGACACATAGTCATGCAAACACAAACATCTTGGGCATGGTGTAAAAATACATTATAATATATTGCGATTAAGCAAACTTGTATCTAAAGTAACAAATAAAGATTATGTAAACAGTACTCCCACCATATAAAAAAAAGAAAACAAAGACAATTCAAAAGAATTGATCTTGTTCTGGAACTACACTCCTGTATAGGGATCTTGTCCTCTTGAGTTTTCAGTCTTTCATGTGATCATGCCCCATTCAATCAAGTGCACAGATTTATAAATACCAGCCTATCTATGTTTTTCCACTTGCCATTGTGTTCTAGCCATCCTGCTTGTGTTCATGGATTCACTCTGATTTTTTTTAACACCTCCATCATATGTTTTCATTTTGGTTATAACTTGCACCTTAAACAATCAATCACAAAATCTCAGCTTCTGTACCTTGATGATTTCTGTATGTATAACATGTTGCACTGTGGCCATCGATTCACAAGAGCCAACGTGTGTTGCATATAGGTTTGTGTCAAGTGCTAGATTGCCCCAGTGGCCTTACACAATTTCGAATTCCCCCATCAATCATGTTATGTCTAAATATGTTCCAGGCACTCTGTCAGTCTCAATCAACTTGAAATCTTTAATCAGCCTGACTGACATTTTCCATCATATTTATAGACAGAAAAAACATTTACCTTTTGTTTTTGTGCTTTGCGCTTATGTTTGTTTTGCAGAGCAGAAATGGAAAGAGGACTGTCAAGAAAACACATAATTGAGGGTGAGACTTTTAGCCACAATTTTGTGAATTACTATATATCTAGTAAATTGTCATGGCAACCAAAGTACTTTTTTGTGAAAGATCAGTTAGGTTGTGCTGTTGTATAACATCAGGATGTGATAATACAATATATATTTCGTCATCATTACCAGGTCTAAGGGCATCACTAGAGAGACTTCAGCTGGAGTACATAGATGTGGTTTTTGCAAATCGACCAGATCCTAACACACCTATCGAAGGTGAGTTTGTTTAATTCACTACCAGATCAGAGTTTTGTTTGGTTTGGTTTTTCCTAGCATTGGAAAAACATCCTGAGATTCAGAATTGGACTTGTCCAACAAAACTTGGGAATGCTTGTTAGGGGATTACATTATGACATTTAAATAATTGAAAATACAAACACGTTTTGACATGATTGAAAAATAAGCAGTGAAATATAAAAAAGTACAATTAAAGCAACCAGTCAAAGAATTCATGGGGCCCTATCTTACGCCCGGCGCAAAGAGGTTGCGCTGCTGGCGCAAGCGCCATTCCTATCTTATCCCCAGCTCAGATGTCATGTTTGCCACCTGTGTAAGATAGCAAATCACCTACGCTGCATCTGTGCACCAGTGGATGGGAGGTCTGAAAGTAAAGGGGGCGCAAGTGGTGGGCTTGCTGCGGTCTCTTGGATTTTGATGTATCTCTTGGATTTTGATGTATCAGGGACATGCACCTGGTGGGCTGGGGCGGTGTGGCGGGTTTGTCGCCATTCAACGATTGGATGGGCCATTGGCGGTGTCTTTTTTTGTGTTGGTCGATATTTCGTGTTGGTATATGCATTTTTCTTTGTGTTTTTGTTTTGTGGTTTGGAGGTGTGCCTCTTCAGGTGTTGAGCTCTGTGGGTGGCCTGGTTGGAGGTGTGGAGCATGCGCAGCTTGGTAGTCTGCCGTGGTGGTTGCTCTGGTTGCATCATTTTGTCCGGTGTCCGAGTGACATTGGCGTTGCATCATTGGCTGGTGGGCTGGCTTCGGCTGTCGACTGGTGGTAGTCTACTGTCCTAGGTTTCGGCATCAGATGTGGTGGCTTGGCTGCGACAGTGAATTGTATGGATGTTGTCGAGGGAGTCACTTCACATGGCTTGGCCGTTTGCTTGGCATCTGCACGGACAGGCATGCTGGTGATTGGCTTTTCTCGTGCGGATGTGTCGCCTGTCGCCAATACGTGGGCTGGGGGTGCTTGGTGGTGATTTTTTGTACCATCGTACCACCTTGCGCCTGTCCCCCTGCCCACCCTGTCCACTCTGGCCCTGAGTGGTCTCACACTGTCATAATTTGCAACCATCATTGGCCCCTCTGGTGTTGGGCTTGTGCCTTCTATGGGGGCCAGGAAAAAAAGCATTTGCTATCTTATTCCTGGTGCAAAGGTCAAAATACACACTATTTAGACCACGCTGGACTTCTCTAACGGCTACTGGCAGGTGAAAATGGCTAAAAAGGATCGGGAAAAGACCACTTTTAAGATGGGCCAGGGCCTGTGTCAGTGGCGTGCAGTGCCAATGGGCTTGACCAGTTCTCCTGCCAACAGATGATGGAGCTGGTATTCAGGGCCCTGCCCTGGCACGTCTGCATGGTGTACCTGGCACAGAATGTGGACAGCCTGGAGCGGGTCATGCCCTACAGCAGGCTTGCTCTCACAAAGGTACAGAAGCAATGGTAGCTGTGGGCTGTGCGTGTTTACACATTATGTTTGACTTTCGACTTTCTAACTTTCTACACCTACTGGGCCTCAGTAATGTGACTATTGACAATGACCTCATAGGTAGGTGGGGTTGGTGGGTTCTGTAGCTGGATCCGTTTAACTGGACTACTGTTCACAAAGAAGGCTTTCGTCATAAGAATGCGAATGCCTTGTCTCGCTGGATACCTCGTCTCGTTGGCCTGTTTCATCAAACCCTGCCGCTCTGACAGTAGACATACACACAGTTGGCTAGGTGGACTGCTCACTACCTGCAGAAGAGGCTGGTGGGGTTCAAGAACTTGTGTGCTCTCTTTGCTACAGGGACTCAGAGCTGCAGTCTTTGCAGCAGGAGAACCCAGACATTGGTGTGGTGTTGGCTTGGCTGCCTTAGGGTACAACACGACCCCATTTACAACAAGCTTGGGTGAGGCCCTCAGCCTACCTGAAAAAACTATGGACTGAATTTGACCATTTGTTGGTTATTGATGTTCTGTTACGTAGTACAGGACACTCATTGGGAGCCTGGGAGGCAGGCTCAGGCGGTGATACCCTCATCTTTGGTGCCGGAGCTCCTTCAGCAGCTACATGGAGGCCATGCTGCTGCTTTCGGCTGACCGCGTGTGGGACAAAGCCAGGCAGACCTGCTGGTGGTTTTCATGCACAGGGACATTAAACAATGGTCTCAGCAGTGTAAGGCATGCCAGACCTGCAGGCACCCAGTTCCCAAGTAGTTGGCTTCCAAAGAGGGGGTCCCAGGTGGACAAAACACTACATCAGGTGGCTGCGGAAATTCTGGAGTTGCCTGTGACGTCATGAGGGAATAGGTGCATTTTGCTGTGGAAAATTATTTCACCAAGTTTGTTAATCTATATGTATTGCCCAACCAGAGAACCACAGCTCACACTGTGGTTTGCTGCCTGTTCAAGGACTATGTGCTGGTGTGTGGGGTCCCGGGGGGTTCTGCACAACGACCAGGGACACCATTTTAAGGCAGAGGTAGTTCAAGGTCTCTGTAAATTGTTGTGGATTAAGAAAACACACACCTCTGCCTATAATCCCTAATCTGACGGCATGGTGGAGCATTACAACAAGACTTTGACCGACCGACCGGCAAAGATGCTGCTTGCTCATGGCAGTGAGTGGGACAATTATGTGAAGCGAGTAGTTTTTGCGTACACCACTTTTAAACATGCCAGCTCCTAGTTCACCCCCTACTACCTCATGCATGTGCGTGAGGCACGGGTTCCTGCTGATATACTTGTTGTCCACCTGCGTCAGAGGTTCGGGGGGTGCAGGTGTCATCCTTGTTTGCAGTGCTGGAGATGGCCTTCTCAGCAGGTAGATTGAATTTTAATGAGTCACAGGAGGGACAGAAAATGTATTAGATCAACATGCTTTCTACGGTGCTTACAAGGCGAGAGAGTTAGTGTGGCTGAGTAACCCTACAGAGAACTGTACCAAGCTAGCACCACATCTGTTGCATTCTGTCCTGCATCATGTCACCTCTCCGCATGACAGGTTCAGCTCCTCCAACACAACAGTTAGCAAGCCAAGTAGTTTTTATGTTTTGTTTTTTTTTTTGCTCTGCTCACCAACATCATTCATTTTCCCGCCACGTAATGATGACTTCTGACCGGTCTTTCGCAGTCCCAGTTGTTATGCAGCAAGTATATAGCCCATTTGTATATAAGCTATGTAATGTTTATTTTTTGAACCCTTTCCGTGTCAATGTCAGTTGCATATGAGGAAATTAACAGTGTTTGAAGGCTATTTACTCATTCATGTAATGATATTTCTCTTAAATGTTCGTTCTGCACTTTAGAGCAAAATGTTCTATTATTGTTTTATTTTTTGTTTATTAAAGAATAATGAAATGGTAAAATGAATTTCTTTTGGTTGTTTTTTTTGTCCTCAAGTACTACGAATAATGCACACATTCAACAAATATCAGAAGGTACCGTAAGGAATTATCTCTTCATTTTTGTCATCTATGCTAATTATTGAATCGATATCAAAGTAATCGATTTTATACTGAATCGTGACCCAAAGAATCAAAATCAAATCGAGTTGTGAGGTCCCTGAGAGTAACGTGCAAATTTAAACACAGGTTTCACACAGGGTAAACCGTACTTCACATATGTATTATAACATTGTAAGCTTTTATATTTCACTACATCCCAGGTAATAGTGTATAACACTGCAAAACAAAATGAGATAAAATCACAAAGAATAACAGATATAAAATGGGTATAAATGAAGGATGAAGAAAGGATAAGATAAACAGAAAGACAAGTGAATCAGGTAAAGCAGTTACAAAAAGATCAGTAACAATAAGAAAATACAGTAAAACCAGTTTAAACAACTGCAAAACGAGTTGTAGTGGCTATTAACAAGGGGCCAGGGACCGCAAAAATCTTTAAAAAGTGCACTAGGTTACTCCATGAACTTGGAGTGCTAAACTAAAAGCAGATTTTTCAACACCTGCTCATCAAGAGACTTTACGTGAAGGTAAGGGACTTGAGTGAGTTAAATAGGGTCCCGTCAAGTGATGATGATAAGACCCGTCAAAGCACTTTATAAATGAACATTAACCAGTGTCTCGAGAAGGCCACACAACCTTACTATACAGGGCACAGTGAAAGATGTGTACAGAGTGAGTGATGAGTGTCACAGCTAGTAATAAACCTTAGAACCAAATTTAATGCCAACAGCTGATCCTGTTCTTGTCTTTTGGATTAAGCATGTGGATTTTAGTTTTATTTGCATCATCCTTAATAATTGTGTTTTGATTTTCATGTCAATCCGAGATGCCATGGGAGAACGTAAATCGTTGTGAAATCAGTTGTCAGTCACAAGCCTGAGAGCGCACTGTATTTAAGCGCTCCTAATTACGCGTAGCCTCCACTCTTAGCTGTACATCATGTTCGATGATGACGTTTGTCGGCTGCCTCCTGGTGTCACTGGGCACGACGTTCGGACCTTCTCTTCTGGTTGCTATGATAAATTGCTCCGCCACAGGTGACTTGCCAGGCTGATTTACCGAGGGCCAGAGTTTCAAGATGCGTCGGACTGATGTTTGAGCGCTTCTGGAGGTCATTGACATAGTCCTCTTAGTATCTCTTTTGTCTGCCAGCGGCTTGCTTGCATTGCTTAGTTGGCCATAGAAGACTTGGCGTGCAAGCGGTGGTCAGGCATATGAATAGTGTGTCCTACCCAGTGTAAGTGTTTTTTGGCTACTGCTGCTTCCATACAGATGCAGTTATGTGTGGGTAAAAATTTCGGAATTTCGGAACCACAAGGATTGACAGCTGTTTCCAGAGCATCTCGCAGTTTACAGAGTTGAAGGCTTTGCTGAGGTCGATGAAGGCTAAGTACAAGTATTTGCGTTGTTCTCTGCTCTTCTCTAGTAACTGCCTTAAGACACTCAGCTTACCCGACATGGAAACATTCTGTATGTTACAAATCTAAATGGATAATTTCTTGTTTTTTTCATTTAGTAATAAAAATAAGATAAATCAATAGAATATTTTGGAGAGCTTCTGCCTCCACTTGCAGCCGGTAATTAAAGATAGGACTCTGAATGAAAACACGAGCATAATATTACTCTGCTAGTTCCGAATGAATAATATAGCCTATATAAAATGGATAGTGACTGACAAGGTGTAGATTATCAGGAATGACTGTACGACATGAAGGTCTGAACCATCTGAAGTGCAGCAGAGGATAGTTGCCTGCAAGTCAATTCATCCCTGATTATGGACACCCAAGGGCATTATCCCACCCATACCATGGCTGGACTGGGACTATCATTCAGCCCAGGAAATATAGTGTGAAATACAGCCCCAGCCAGGTCATTTTTTAAAGGTTGGCCCTTGGGCTTCGTGTTAAAGAAAGACATAATTTCTTTCATTCTGATAAATAATAGGGCGAGTGAATCACAAACTAATGACACCAAAAACTGCTTAGTGCAAGTACTGTAAAGAAGCTCAGTTAAAACAGGCACATATCATTAAAGAGGGAGAGAACACAAGGACTAACATTTCACCAATATTTATTAAATAATCAATAACACATGAAAGCATAACTGTCATAGCAGGATGCAGGAAGAATTGACAGCTGCTTGATGAAGGTGGGCTTAGTGCTGGCCTGGGTCCAATAATCAGTCTGGAACACACCTTGGATGACACAACATAGAGGTTATAAAGGCACTGGTGCACTCCAGAACAAACACACAAACGCAAACATTCAAAATACATGAAACAGAATCAATTTTATTTGCCAGCGTAGTGTGCTCTCAGTGTTCTTACAAACACAGACACAAACATTGGGAACAAGGCTGGACAAAGGTAAATGTTACTACAGGTCC
>JAPQLA010196363.1:14336-24570 GCA_029822935.1 Naso vlamingii | reverse complement strand
TACGCCTCGCCACTCCTCATGTCTACTCCACAGCAACGTTATTCCTCATGCCAGCCATATCTTCCTACTCCACTCCACTGCCTCAGGGCAAGCAACCCAAGTATCCCTACTCCTGTGAACAATAAAACTCACTCTTATCATTACCATAATTCTGTGTGTGTGCATAGGATTCAGTGTTTGACATTGTGGGTCCACAGCTTAAAACAAATACAGAACAACTTGGCCATGTTTGTTCTTGGTCATATAAAACAAGCGCTGCCTCTTGTATGTGAAAGTGCTGATGTCCAGATTGAGAAACCTTTGGTTGGTTTACCGAGTGATTTCCCACTATTTGTGTGTTGGTTACGATGGATTGCAGTTGTTAGATTTGGTGAAGGCAGATGACAAAAAGAGAACCTGGGTATGCTGAACTTGGTTTATAGTACAGGCCTCTGGATATCCTCCCCGTTAATATCAGTGATCCCTGACTCTTTATTTGTCAAAATTAAAAACCTTCGCATTTTACAAAGCCCTCTCTACTCAGGAATGACTAACAACATCACCTGTACTCTTAGCTCTAAATTTGACTTAATTAAGGCCCGAGTAACGTCTGGTGTTAGGACCTACTGTAACTGAAGGAATTTTTCTTCTTTATGTAGATGAATTGCATGTTTGGAGGCTTTAACGTACTCAAAAACTCTCAAAACTCTACAAAAAGGTCCATAAAACCATAACCTAAACAAATGGAGTGAACAGAAGACAGAAGTTGTGCTGTTTGGTATCCCTGGTCCCAATTTTACCATGAGCAATGATCTCCCGTCCCTGGGTTTATTTCTTAGTCCTTGTGTTAAAAATCTGGGAGTAATATTTGACGATGCTTATAAACTTGATAAAGAAATGAACAGTCTCTCACAGCTCAGGGTCTTTACTAAGGTCAAACTCTTCCTTTCTCCAACCAACTTTGAATAAGTGATTCATGCCTTTATTTCACCTCTGTCGAACTATTGTAACTGTCCCGTGTCTCCCGACTGCAAAATGTTGCCACAAGGCTCCTGACTGTCACACGTAAAAGTGACCATATGACAGCCATTCTGGCTCAGCTACACTGGCTCCCTGTTAGCTTCAAGATTGATTTTAAGATTTTATTGTTTGTTTTTAAATATCCAAATGGGTTAGCCCCCCGCCTTACCGCTCTGATCTTTTAACTGTGCACACTACTTCTAGATCTGATTGCTGTAGTTGCCCTGAAATTGTGGAACAGCCTGCCTGCCCACATCAGGGAATATCCATCACTTGAAACATTTAAAACCCGTTTAAAAAATAATTTTTTATTCATTTTTTTTTCAACCAAACTGATTATTGATACAGTTGTTTTTATTTTAGTGTGCTCTTTTAATATGTGTTTTTTTTTGTTTTGTTTTGTTTTGTTTGTTTGGTTTGGTTTTTTCTATTATATTTAGTGTTGTGTTGTTTAATTTTGACCTGTTTCTTAAATGTACAGAAATCTGATCAACTTTTTTTGTTTTTAAATGTGCTTACACACAAAACTGACTTGACTTAAACTCAACAGGAAGGTTTTACTGCTTTAGTATTTTAACAAAGTCCTCCAGAGAGTTTATTTGATCCTCATGAAATTTGCTGTGTGTGCCCTTAACCTCTTTGTGATTAAAGGTTATTAAAAGCTTTTGTTTTTGATTAACCATGTGTCCGTGGTGGGGTGGCCATTTTGATCATTTGACCATCAACAACGAAGTAGTTCTAACTTCAATGTACATGGTTCACTGTGGGTAAAACTGTATGTTTGCTAAGGGTCCCAGTCTGAACACAGCTACATGTACATAGTCAGTCGTGACCATAGCACCACCTCCTGGACACAGCAAATGGCATGTTTTACATTTGGATATGCTTCGCCTGAAAAGTTTAACTGAACCCTACATTTGAGCTGATCAGTCTTTAGAACTTAATGATGCTGAACAATAAAGCTTGTGAGGTTTCATCAAACGCCATCACCATGATGATGCACGACTTGCCGTCAACAGGAAATTCTTGTAATTTCACTGTATGTTATCATTCCCAAATTTCACGGTAAGTCAGACTCACATTCTGAGGAAAAATTGACATGTCGATTGGGAGTCATAGTTTGTGCCTCCTACTGGAAAGAGGAAATAGGCCTTTTATGGCAGTTATTATAGCACATACATTAATTGCCTTGGTGTAAACGCTCGTTGCTACTAAGTGCTCTTCAGCTTTACTGCAGCCCTCCCTGATGGGCCTGTTCAACGCTCAAAGCTTTGAATGCTTAAAGCCTGAGCATACCTCAAATAAGCTAAGGTTATCAAGGCCTCATTAGTCATCAACATCCTGAACTCCAGTAAGGATGTCAAATCGTTTGTGCTTCATGAATTTCAGACAGTTTTAACGGACATTATGTTGGTCATGGATGTAATTCTGCCATATACCCTTCCATGGCCACAGTGAAATTGAACTAGAGTAACCTCTGTTTATGTCAAAGGTGCCACCTAAACAGAAATTAACCAAGCAAAAAACCAACTTTAGAAGAATCGGCTCTTCATCTGTTATCAGAAGGATGTGTGTTTAATGCTGTTATGCTCAACATCAATAGGATGTAACATGACAGAATATCCTACACCTCCTGCTCAGCTTGAGGTGAAGGACATGACTGTGATAGACTGAGAAAACAGAAATTAAATTATTTTATTTGCCCTTTTTGTTCAGAAAAAACAAATAGATGTTTTTAGATTTTGCAGCTGATAAAAAGCAACTCTCACCGTAGTGGCATACACATAAATGGAGATAAAAAACACTGAAATACACAACCTTGACACACCCAGACAAATCAGGAGCGTGCCTAACACAGTCCAGTATTTGCCAAATAGCTGCAAGGACACGAGTACCTCTGTGGGCAGCTGTGTTTGTGGATCACAAATGGTGGAACAAAATGCATCCAAAACGTGAGAGTGTTTACTCATTGGGTGTCAGTGAAGGTCAAATAATGGTGCAGATCCAAGTCAAGCCAAGCCAAGGAATCTCATCACAAATGTTATTATTATTATTATTATTATTATTATTATTATTGTTGTTGTTGTTGTTATTATTATTATTATTATTGTTATTGTTATTATTATATGAATAACTGCATCTGATATTTTTTGTGATAAGATGATGAAATTTTTTAAACTCCTGATTCTAGCATAATTTTTAAGCTCATATACATTCTTTGCAGCAAAAAAAAAAAAAAAAAGAATCAAATTTAGCATATTCAAATAGTCCTTTATGGAAGAAGTATTTTTTTATGCAAAAGTCCATTGGAAGATTTCACAAGTTTACTATCATAAAAAAGACCTAACAACTGAAGTTAAATTTTAGGGTGTCACTCAATAGAAACAGCTTTTATCATATTACTAGATAGTGTCTTCTCTATTGCATAGTGCATGCTACGACCTTACAAAGCTGTCAATCTCATGAGTAACCTGGGCTACAGATGTGCAATGATCTAACCTGTGTTTGATTTGTCTTGTCACTAGATGGCAGTGCATCATATATAATGTCATTCAGTTGTCTTTCAGTCTGAAAGACCATCTGTTATCTAAGACAACTCATTTTAGGGTAATCTCTCAATCATCTCCATGATTACCATCTCCATGAACCCCATGCACAATTACTCCACACAACTCCAACATAAACTGTAAATGAAGAGTTTATTTGGATTTCGGACTATTTATGTAAGATTCGTCTTGCATCGAAAAGTTAAAGAATTCTCATCTACTTACAGTAAATCCCTATTTAATTAAGAAAAAAATGCCCCTAATGCTTTATCTCTTTAAATTATCCAGAGAACTAAATTAATTTCAATTAATTACAACACATTTGCAGGCCATTATACTGGATCAGTATTGGTCAGGGTAACAAGAATTGTGGTTTGTTACATGTCAGTATCTATTTGAAATCAAATGACATCAAATTTTTACTCTCTCAGCCTTTCTCCACTGCAGAGGGTTGTGAATAAATGGAGATGCAGGGTCTCACCACTGAGGGCTACTGGGAGGTCTTTTCAGATTCCTGCTTGACAGCAAGGGTCCTCCACTCTCTCTGGAGAGCCCCTTCACCTCCTACTACCAGAGAGCAAAGCCTTAGCCCTTTCTGCACACATACCCACACATGCACCCACACATTCACACACACACACACACACACACACACGCATGCAAGCACATTCTTTCTCTCTGTTAGACCAGACAAATTATGAACACGGGAGGGATGCTGCAGCCTCAACTAGTCTGGAGAGGCAACATTTAACTCATTGTTTCCTCCTAATCCTCACATCCACATCCACCACAGTTTAACAGGTGCTGACCATAATAAGTTTAAGCTGATGGAAGATTACATGGCAAGATAACTGTATCCATCTCACATGGCCATCACCTTTTGCCTCTTTTTCTCATGCATTCTCTCACCATTTTTAAAACTGTACATTCAGTCTAATGATAAGGATTAAAGAAGAGAAGGGGGGAAAGAAGATTTGATTGACCATTGAGAGGCAGAGGTCATAGGTCACACTGAAATGAGCTGAAATGGGCAGTAAAGACAGACTAACCCTCAAAAGATTTAACTCCTGATAAAATGACAATTAGAGCTGATGAGGACAGTCAAGTGTAATGAGCAGCACAACAGCTCAACAGTTCAATGCACAGAAACAACAAAACACTTTTGCTTTTGTCTCTATATGGGAGAATGAGTATGTAGTAATCCTAACCATTTACCATTCTTCACTCCTTACTGTTCTGTAACTCATTTGTTCTGTCGCTGTCCCTGTTTCTGGCGGCAAGTCTATTTTTGTGTAAATAAATTAAAATTAATAAATGAATCAATAAATTAAGAAAAAATCAGAGACACATACAAGGTAATACACATTTTGTCTTAAAACAATTTATATAGAAAACAAAACAAACCAAGCCAAACAATCATAAGCCTTTATTTTACACCTTAACAAAAACACAAACTACTTGTCATTGGCCATGCTTGCTTTAGCCTGGATGTCTGGATGGGGGTATTTCATTAATGCAGCTAAAGAAAGCCAATCTCATCTGACAAAGCCAGGCTGAAACTAGTGCCATCTCCCAGTTCTTCCTCAAGTCATTCCACTGACACAATCCAGCCTCACCTAATCAAGGCTGACTCAAGCCAAACTGGCATAGTTTCACTTTGTGCATGCACCCAGGGTAGATAAGAAGTCCCACAATTCTTTTCGAATTGATGGATGAAAAGACGATAAACTGAGACAAGAAAAAAAGAGTGGTGTTCTTCTCAGCAGCAAAAGAAATGCCGCTGAAGGAGCAATATGAATAGAAAAACATAATCACAAAGAAAGGTAATATTGATGCCATTAACAAGGCTAGGAGATGGCAAAAAGAACAGACAGGCTAAATGCCTATAATATGCAAGTCTAGAACATGTTACGTGTGTATTTCACTTTGTAATATTACTATGCCCTTTTCCACTGTAAAGCACTCAGAATTGCCTCTGTGTGAAATGTGCTGCACAAATAAACTTATCTTATCTTGGCAATTTATTAATATATGAACATTCAGATCAATACACTGTGTGACCATAAAATAAGCAGTCTAAATAATGTCAGATGTATGTTTAAAATAGTGGTATGGCCCAACTTGTAACTGTCATAACTACAATGCATTTCGATTGTTTATTAGCCCTCTTGGGAGAGAGGTTGTTTGTGTGTGATCCCCACTACTACCGCTTGACCGACATATTTATTTTTCACTCTTACATCTCAACAAGAGTGTGTGTGTGTGTATTAAAAACATTTCTCAGATTGGAAATGACCTTGAAATGTGTTTGTCGAAATATTTGTCAAAATTTAGCTATAAATATGTATATGCTGACATTAATCAACCACATTTTTACATTTTTAAGGTACAGGGTAGGATGGATTTTCGTGGAATGGAGAAGATGTAGTACAAGGGCTTTATTTATGTTCTTTTGACTGCATTTTATGTTCAGCACTTGAAGGTGCCTTTGACGTGTTACTTGTGCTGTGTAATTGAAGTTTCATGGATTAATTAATTTTGGAGACAGTGAAAGAGGTAAGATATGATTTTCATGAACTTTTCTTTTTCTTTCTTTTGTTCTTTCTTTCTTTTTCTTTTTTTTTTGCATGACATCAGTGATGTTAGTGCATAAATTCACCTGCTGGAACTAACCTTTTGGGAGTCTGTTTCTGCATGTCAGACATCCTCTGACACAAAACTAAAGTAATCTTGACAGTAAGCCTGCTAATAACAACAACAACAACAACAAAACAACAACAATACTACTACTACTACTACTACCACTAATAATAATAACAATAATAAATGAGAGAAAATAACATGTAGAGGGGGTCCACAGAAAAGCCCCAAAGCTTATTCATCAGGCTGTATATCACCTAGTGAGCTGAGCAGCTTCAGACCAAGCAGATCAGGCAGCACCTGTGAGTGCATGAAGAAACAGTCCGTTCAAATTAGATCTCACCACTGGAATCACCCATGTGCTCAAATAAAGAAACTATTTACAAATGTACCCCCAAAACTTGGCCCTGCCAGCCACTAAAGCCAGCCAAAAATGGGTGGAAGGCCATCTAGCTTGCATGGTTGTAAGGCTAACCTTGAAGAAAAAGATGCCACTCTGATCCCAGTCAGTTCCCACAGAAGCCGTGCTCTCTGAGGCATGATATGTCAGGCCATGTGCAACTGCACTGAGCTCAGCACTCGCTCTGGGAATGGGGTGCTAGCTGCCGCATTCATGCGTGGAACCTGATAAAGGTACACCAAGAGGTTGTCATACAAATCTCAGATAGAGGGGTAGCTAACCATAAGGCCCACAAGGCAGCAAGGTCTTGCGTTTAATGCACTCCTGCTGGGGCAGGCCTGCCTGTCTCCTTATAAGCCTGTTGGATCATCATCTTCTTAGGTTGGAACTAACCCTCTGAGGCTCTTAGAAACCAAACAATAAGGTCAAAACAACCTTATGCCAATCTCCAAGACCCAACACGAGCTGCCTTTATGGCTGCCACCATTCTCCTTACAGTTGGAGGAGACTTGCCCACCTCCCACATTTCCTGGAGGAACTAAAGGATGTCAGGAGCTGTGCAGGAGAGGGGATTCACCATGACTGAAACACTCCAAAATAGGAATATGCAGCCCTAGTTGATGGAGTGTAGGCCCCATCAACTCTCTCTAACCACATGACTAGAAACTCAGACTTCTTAGGCACTAAGAAAAAGATTAAAAAAAGAGTCCTCTTTGCCTGGGACATGAGGTCCCAACAGGGAGCTCCCAGGGGTACCCATGAAGGAGGAAAGCAATCACTGAGAACCATGTGTGGTCAATTGTGGGCCACCAGGATAAGGCTCATTTCTTCAACCTGGCTGCTCAGTAGGAGCGGGTGCAGGGTAACAAAGGGAGGGACTACACTACACAATGCAACAGTGAGCTGTCTACCTGGAGGCAAAGAGACTGGCTATTGTTGTATCAAAGTAGTCCCAGATGCTGCCTACAACCTCCAGATGGAACCTCCATTCTATTGTCTGAGTCAATCTACAAAGGAGAGGGGAGCCTAGGCCCCTCTGTCTGTTGATATACACCATTGCCATTATACTGTCTGTTCTAACCAACACAAGCACTTCTGCAGCTCTGGCAGGAAGCGCAGAAGTTCAGGACAGTCCATCTGCAACTCCAGAACAATGATGTGCTGTGCTAACCAGGATCCATGATAACAGATGACAGCACCCGGTGACACAGTACTGGCCCCAGCGCTTTACCTCATGTCAAGGTGGTTGCCTGCTCCCAGTAACGCAGAGCAACACAGAGTCTATTTATCACAGACACTGTGGCTTGCAAATTTCTTTGTGGGCAGAATTCAAGACTCAGAAGTCAGTGCTGAACTGGGCATATGTGCAGAAGGGCCAGGGGCACAATGTGCACTGTGGCTTCCATCAACTCCAAAAGGGGAAGACAACATTCAGGTTACCCTGGCCCCCAGCTGGAACTGGGACAAGTAAGCCTTGAGAGTACACTGGCTGCACCTCAGCAGCCAGGGTGGAACCCCCACTTCACCAATTGTTTGCCAGCTGGCACTGATACAAAAGCCCCTAAAGCCTGATCCATGGGAGGTGGTGGCCCACAGTCAATTCTCTCACAACCATGGACATGTGCTATTCACCTTGGGTGATGGGCTTCATGAGGTTTAGCAAAATGACACAGTTCTTCTACATCAGGAAGCAGCAGTATAGAAAAAGAGTGTGACTAACTTGCTGCATTATCAAAACGTGAGGCTCTCTGGCCTTGCTTGGCTGGTATTTCAATTACCAATGCTTGAGTGGCCTGAGTGAGTAGTGAGCTGACGATAGTCGGTAGGTAGTTACTCTTGCTCTTCCTCTGCCTGCCTTGCCTCCACACATGCCTGACCTAGGGGGAGGTCTGTGTTCCAAAAGCTCAATTCCACCAAATGCATGTTCAGTCTGTTTCCACTCCACCACGGTAACAGAGCTGATAAGTTTCACTCTAGTCAATGTGTGTGCTTTCACTGTGTCCACTGCGTTGCGAATCTTCTCCATTACAGCAATGGCAATCCTAAACCTCTGCAGCAGATACAGAAGGCTTCCATTTCTGCCAGATGCCGAAGCACAACAGAGCAATTCAGCACAGAACAGATCAAGCAGGACAGGAAGTCAAATACAGGTACAATATTAAAACATGCAGTTAATTTTCAGAATAAATCACTCTGTGTTGACACAAGGGCCCTATTTCAGAAAGCAGGCTTAACAAACTCAATCCCGATCTCCAAGTTGACTGAGCCTGAACTAGGAAACTCTGAGTTTTCGGTTCCAGAACAGCTGAACTGAAGAAGCTCAATCAACTCTGAGTAGGTTTAGCATAAGGGGAGTGCGTTCACGGTAATCACAAAAAGTCATTGTTAGTGAAGTGCAGATGAAATGATTCACAGTGGCAGTAAAAAGAAGCAGAGCCACTTATTTCACCCCAACTGAATTGGAGATTTTAATTACTGCATATGCAAAATATGAAAATGTCTTCAAACAAATAAAAAAAAAAAAAAGAAATGAAAAAGAAAAAAAAGAAAAAGAAAAAAAGAAAAACAAAAAACAATCATGCTGCAGCCAGCAGGTTTGCTTCATGGGGCATGTTGCCATAATAACTGACTCAGGATTATGCTGAACTGGTTCTGTGAAAAGGAGGACTTTCCCTCATCTCAGGCTTAAGAAATACTCAGAGATCTCACTAATCTTCCGTTCTAAAATAGGGCCCTGATCATATCGCACTTAACTTTATTAAAAAAAACATCATTATATGTGAAGCCAGGCCTGAAATGAACAGATGAGAAGTTTTCAAAGGCCATGATCGCACATGATTCTGCAATTACTGAGAAATCTCATTGGTTTTGCAGCTCCAGCTGACCAGCCGTACTGTACTCTGAAAGGGTGTTGATGGAGGATGGAGCAAAGAGCAAACACATAATGGAGCTGTTCTGCATTGCACATGCAACCCATGACATCCCTAAAAAAGAGTCAGTCCCAGAATGCAAATGTCTCCCTCAAAGGACACATACGATATGGGGTGCACCAGATGCAGCTCTTCCTGCCTTACCACATTGGAGGTTAGCTGCTGGGTCTTAGAAGGGGCTGACCCTGTAGCTGCAGAAGTGGGCATTTACCAACGCTTTCCTGGCAGCATCACTCAGGTTGTAAGGTAATTGTGACTCTACCCCTGCTTGGTCATTCCAAACTTCACTGACCTCTGATTGTCTGATTGACTAGTGTTTGTCACATGATGCAATGGATGTCGATGTTGTTTAGCTGCATTTGTCAGGTAAGCTGCAAATGAATTGCCTTTCTTGGGATCAGTAAAGTTGTCTGATTCTGATTCTGAAAGCACTACTCTTGGCTTCTTTGTCTGCTGTAGCTGCCCAATAAAAGTGACTGGACATTTTTGAGAAAATGCTAAAGCCTTAGCCCTCTAACTCTAGCTGAAACAATTCATGCAGGAAGCCAGGTCTGGGCTAGCCATGCATGCATGTCCCGTTCGTGTCCTCTTACTGGGTCGGATTTTGGGAAGGACTTTGACTGTCTGCGTCAAACGGCGCTGCACACAAGCCACACAAGCCACACAAGCCACACAAGCCACACAAGCCACACAAGCCACACAAGCCACACAAGCCACAC
>JAPQLA010196363.1:0-14236 GCA_029822935.1 Naso vlamingii | reverse complement strand
CACACAAGCCACACAAGCCACACAAGCCACACAAGCCACACAAGCCACACAAGCCACACAAGCCACACAAGCCACACTAGGGGTGGCTGTGGCTCAGTAAGTAAAGTGGGTCGTCTACCAATCACAAGGTTGGTGGTTCGATCCCCGGCTCCTCCAGTTTACATGTCAAAGTGTCCTTGGGAAAGATACTGAACCCCAAATTGCACCCAATGGCTGTGCCACTGGTGAGTGAATGTGTGTGAATGAGCAGGTTGGCTCTTTGTAGAGAAGCTCATCGGAGGGGGACAGCTTCTTCTCCCTTTCTGTCCATTTATGGCTAATGGGTTCATAAATATTTTTTCATATTGTAAAACTGGACCCAAATATTTTATATGTTTGTTTCAACAAAATAACTACCTAATTAACTGGTGCAGAGAACCAGCCAGGACCATGAGACACTTATATCACTGGGCTGTGACAGCTACACACATAAACGAACACACTAATGCACACACAGTGGTGGTAACAAGCCTTTTGTTAATGGGTCCTGGTCCACTGCCTGTCCTCTATGCTGAAGGACAATAAGAGGGCAGTCAAACAGGCATGCAGTCAACTACTGTCTGCTTCCCATTAACATAGCAGGCAGTCACACCGGCAGTTTAAACCTGGGAGTGTCTCTTAAACTCTTTTTTTTTTTTTTAAACTCATCACTAATGAGAAATAATGGGTACATAATGGGTTCAACATATTTGATTCAGCAAAGCAAACACAAAACTTAAACTCTGTAACAAAACAGATTCAAAACATTACATTTTAGATCACACCACTGCAATTTTTTATGACAACAAAGATAGAAAAGGTATTGAGATCCTTGACTTTATAAGCAATAAAATAATGGAAAGGGTTGTAGTCAAAATATAAGAAAAGGAAACAATATTAAATGAAAAATTGAGGCAAGTGTTCACAGTAAAAGTAGTCATGTTTGGATGAGTCTCATTCAATTAGACCTGTCTTGTTGTTTCAAAAAATAAAATATATTAAAAACAGTTTATGGCACATAAAAGTCAATGTAAAAAGTAGAAATAAATTATCTCCGTCTGTACTGGATGAATGCAAGACAGTTTAAATGCTTTATTTAAAATAACAAACAAAAAAATAAAGAAAATAAACTGATAATACTGTGATGATCCTTCCCTATCTGCTTGTGCTCCATTGCTTGTGCTCCTTCCTGCAGGTTGGTAATGGAGTTGAGTGGAGCTATCAGGCTTGATGTCCTGCACCTGAGTGAATGACTTAGGTTAAGTGGGCTCCTCATGCTCCCACACTCTCTCTCTCTAACCCTAACCCTAACCCCCCAACCAGCTGCCTGGGTTTGGTTTGGTTTGGCTTACTTTGCTTCCTTGTTATTTTTGCCTACACCTTTATGTACACACATCCAACTCTACATACACCACTGATTAAGTTAATACAGACTCATGTATCATGTTGCTTTTTGAATAACTGATGAATAAAATTAAGTTTAACTACTTCTAAATCTTGTGTGATTTCCCTCTTTGAGCCTGGGCTCTGACAATACACTATTGATTCCAACGCAACAGACTCCAACAGCTGACTGCCTCTTAAAGAAGTCCACTGGGTAGTAATGGGCAGATCAATACCAAACTGTCAATAGAATTTATAGCTATTATAACTTTGTCATGTTTTAGAGATCGATTCTTGCTCCTATAAGATCAGTATGTAAATAGAGATCTTTTCTTTCCACTACATTCGAATTTCTTCTGGGCAATGCCTGTTGCTGTGAACAAACAAGTGCTATTGTTGTTGTGCTGTGTTCACAAGCCACTCGAACAGCAGGCGTGGCACGCTCCCTGAGCAGTTTAATCTAACATGTGATGGCTGAACAACACAGGAGAAGTGTCTGGAGCTATGAAGGGTGACTGATCAGGTTGTGGCCTCAGGAAGAAGGAGAAGAGTTATACAGCTCTTACATCCTGCACATGCAGTCAAATGCTTTGAGTGATTATGCCAGAAGTTTGAAGTTAATAACTTTTGTGGTATTTTGGCTCAATGGAATCTGCAAGTAAACACTATCTGAGAAGTACAACGTCTGCCTTTATTCAGTCATCTGCTGCCTCAGTCTCAAGGACTCAAGGTTCTCCTTCTTGGGTGAATATAATTGTTTTTAGGGTAAAATACAGTGCCTTTTAAAAAATTTTTTTAGTTTCTTTTCTTTTTCTTTACATATAACAGAAAAATTAATAAAAAGTAACTGGTTCTTTTGTAAGCTTTTGTACATTGTAAATACACACTCTCTCTACACTTCCCCATGCTCTCATTTTAAATGCAATTAATTTGCCAAAAAAGAAAAACACATAAAAACAGTTAAAAAGATGGCTTGACTGATGACATTTGTTATTCTTTAGGCCTCACTTATCTTGAACATATGGTATTTTGACTGCCCTATTGTCATCACAAAGGCGACCACTAACAATATCCATGGCATGATTTTGTCAGATCAACAAATCACACGATGATTAAACTGCCACAGAGCTGCGTATCTCCCAGGAACGTGTCTGTACAATTATCCACAATGAACTCCAAACAAAGACGTAAGACGTCAGCTTGCTGCATCTGAAAACTCCTTGGTCCTGATTAGAAGTGAATACCGCACAACATGTCAATAAACAATCTTGGTTCTTTCGAGAACGTGGATCTTGAAAGATTTATTTATCTATTAAAAATTTATTTTAATACGTATGTTACCTTGGATGAGACTTGGATCTACCATTTCTTCAGCAATAAAATACAGAAACTGTGTGAAGGCATGGATCCTGGACACGATGTGGATGGGCTTTCAAGGAGGAACAAGATAATGAATGATAAATCATGCAGATTTCATTTTCAAAAGGTCAGTGTTGGTACACTAGAAAAACTGCTACGAACGAGTAAAGACAAACCTTCAGAGGTTGATAATCTTGAGGTGAAGCTACTCAAACCTGTTGCAGATTCAATTTCTCTGCCTATCACTTTCATTATTAATTTAAGTTTAGAAAAATCTATATTTCTGCTGGATTGGAAAACAGCCAAGCTTATTTCACTACCCAAAAATAGCAATGAGACATTCTCAGGTAAAAGTAGCAGACCAATAAGTCTTTTGCCCACCCTGAGTAAAATTATTTAAAGAATTGTATATGAACAAATCCAAATGTACTTCTGTAAAAATAACTTGAATACAGCTTATCAGCACGCATACAAAAAGGGGCACTCCACAGCTACAGCACTGACTCAAATTACTGATGATTGGTTAAAAGATATTGATGAAGCTAAAATTGTTGGTGCTGTTTTGTTAGATTTCAGCACAGCTTTTGACATACTCGATCATAGGTTGTTATTGAATAAGCTGACCTGCTATGGTTTTGAAGAATCTGCTGCTGAATTGGTCCAAAGTTACCTTACCAACAGAAAATATTCTGTATTCTTTAAAGGCAGTTATTCTGAGAGAAGGGCCATAAGTCATGGAGTGCCACAAGGAAGCTGTTTGGGGCCGCTTTTATTTTCTATGTTTACAAATGATTCACCTAAAATCTTGAACCACGCCACCACTGCAATGTATGCGGATGATGCTACAATATATATATCTGCATGTTATATCAAACATCTTTCAAAACATGTACTGTGCAGCTAGACGGGGTTAGCCTGCCACTTATATTGGACACAGCAGCAGGTACGTCTCTGATAAATTTGGGGACCTATTCAAAATTTTTCTCACACCTGTGTTTGCACCCGCCCAGCATCCCCTTCACTGCCTACAATGGCTCCAAGATTGATGTTTTTGGGACAGTTTCAGCTCCGGTACACTATGGCTGCAAACGCCCCTCTTCCTTCTCGTTCCACATCACTTGACGGGGTGCCAACCTCATGGTCCTCGATCTGTTTGAGGCTTTGGGGTTCAGTGTTCATGACAACACAGGTCACTTCATGTCACTTGCACATAGCAGCAGTGCTGGCCGGCACTCTTTGATGGTCTGGGCTGCCTCACAGCCTTCACACACCGCCCAATGGTAGACTCAGCTGTTTCCTCCGATGATACAGCAGGGTGATACAACAGGGTTCCGCTGGCCCTGAAAGTTGCGGTGGCCGCTGAACTCAGATCACTGGTGGAAGCAGGTATAATTGAACTGGTGAATGCTTACCCGTGGATCTCAAACCTGGTCCCCACCCCAAAGAAAAGTGGTGGGGTTTGGGTGTCTCGATGAGCGCCTTCCCAACAAAGTAATTATCCCCCACAAGTACCCACTCCCAACGCCTGAAAAACTGACAGCGCAGTTCTATGGTTCTAAAGTGTTTACAAAACTTGACCTGCACCAGGGTTACTTGCAGGTGCCCCTCCACCCAGCCGGTAGGGATTGTACGGGCTTCGATACACACATGGAGGTGTCTAGCTCGAATGCCATTCTGCCTCAATTCTGCGCCCAGTTACTTTCAGAAAATCATGTCCACGATTCTGGCCAGGATCCCTGGGGTGACAGTCTTTCTGGATGACATGGTATTCAAGCAACAGACATGCAGACCCATGATGAACGGCTCCGTCTCGTGTTTGAGACCTTACTGAAGAACAACCTGACCCTGAATGGTGACAAGTGCACTTTTGCGGCCCCAGCTATCGAGTTTGTGGGGTTACGCATCTCTGCTAGGGGAATCGCACCTCTCCAATGTGGATGCAGTCCACCAGATCCCGGAGCCCACTTCAGCTTCCCAGTTGGCGTCATTCCTGGGCATGACAGCTTATTAACTCAGGTTCCTTCCCTACTACTCTGATACCACAGCACGGCTTTGTCAGCTCCTAAAGCATGGGGAGCCATGGGCCTGGACCCAAGCCTGCTCAGAACTCAACTCACCTCACCCCCATACTTTCCCACTTTGACACTGACAGCCCCAACCTTGTTATTGTGATGCATCTACCCATATGGTGGGACCTGTACTTTCCCAAATTCAAAATGGTGTGAAGAGGCCAATCGCTTTTGCCTCACAGGTGCTGACCCCAACAGAGCAGCGTTACTTAGTGGGTGAGTGGGAGGCCCTTGCCTGTGTCTGGGCAACCGAAAGATGGCACTACTACCTCTATGGTCTGCAGTCCACTCTCTACACCGACCATCATGCCCTTACCATGCTACTGTCAGCCTCAGGCACAGGCCACAAGCCCCTTCGCCTGTATGGACAGGGTGAATGCCTCAGGCATTACAACTATGACCTCCAGTTCACCCCAGGGAGAGACAATGTGGTTGCTGATCTCCTCTCCCACTCCATCGACCCCCCCCCAGCCCCATCTTCCATGGACCATGAACCAGAGCTCATTCAGATGCTCTACACACCTTTACAGCCTGCAGTGTCTCTGGAGGAGGTAACCCACGTGTCGGGGTGTTGTCCACTCTATGCACCTACATCTGTGATGGCTGGTCAGCAAAGGTGCCTAATGAACTTGTTCCACATGCACGTGTGCGGCACGAACTCTTTTGCTGGGGGGATGTGTGCGTCTCTAGAGGACGTTGCACCATGATCCCTAGCACTGTGCATGCCCGAGTGCTCACTATGGCTCATGAGGGCCATTTGGGCATTGTCAAGTTAAAACAGTGATGTTGTGATTCAGCATGGTGACCGGGCATTGACTGGGATATCGAGGCTCTAGTCAAGGACTGTGAAGCATGCCTCATCAGTGGGAAGATGGGACCTAGAGCCCATGCACCTGCTCAGGAGACCTTGCCGGCTTCCCACTTTCCTCGGGCCCCACCAGACCCTGTTCCTGCTCTGGCCAACCCCCAAGGAGGAGGTGGTAGGCCAGTGCGGGCTCGGACCCGCCCTGCACAGTTTCAGGACTTTGTGACAAGGTTCTTGTTCCAGTAGCTGTTGGTTTATATGCTACACTTTTGGGTTGTTTATGTTCAGTTCAGTTTAACTTTGGCTAGGTGTTCATTTTTGAAGGGGGGGGATATATGTAATTACAGTAATTAGAGGGAGACACACACACAGGCTTTGCGACAGTCGGAGTGTGGCAGTTAGACAGCACTGACAGTATTGTCAGTGTGAGAGGCAAACGTGAGTAAAGAGCTTGTGTGAAACGTGATACGGTGTGGACCTTGCTCATTCATAGACTGTGTAAGGATACTGTGCTGACAGCAGGAGAACTGGATAGAGTTCTAAATGAGGAGTTACAGTTAATAAAAGACTGGGTAAATATAACTAAATTGGTTCTTAACATTGAAAAAACAAAATGTATCGTAATTGGTTCTGAACATGATGTGAAGGATTTGTCAATCCTGCATCTAAAAATAGGTGACAGAGAAGTTACTAGGGATTACTATTGACAGTACAATGTCCTGGAACAGACAGATAGATCAAATGGTAGTAAGAATGGGCATATGCATGGCTGCGGTCAAACATTGTAGAAATTTAATCCCCAGTCACTTACCAAACAGTTAGTGCAAGCATTAGTTCTATCACAAATGGACTATTGTCCAGTGATTTGGTCTAATACAACAGATAGTAATTCACACAAACTGCAAGTATCGCAGAATAAAGCAGCGCGCATAATTCTTCGCTGCCCTTATAGAACAAGAGTAAGTGAAATGAATACTCATTGACCTGGTTAAGTGTTAAAAGCAGGTTGCACTGTTAGTTAGTATGCTTTATTAAAATTATAACAAAGACACCAGTAATTCTTTACAATAAATTATCATTCTTGGATAGACACAATTTTTCTACTACGGAATCATCAAAAAATTGTTTTCTGTTGCCCCCATGTAGAACAAGAACGAAACAAAGAACAGTGTGCTACAGGGCAATGGTGGCATGGAATTCCCTGTCGAGGTTTTTGATTTTAGGAAGTAGTATGGCATCCTTTAAAAAAAAGGCTAAAGCTGTATTTGTTTACACAAGAAATAGTATAGAGTGAGAGATGATTCTAATAAGGCTACACTTTACCCTTTTTCCTATGTGATGTTTTTTTTAAATTATTAGTCTTTGTGAGCATAACATGTGTATGGAGTAGTTGTGGTCAGCAATTTGCAGTCCAAAACGTTACTATTATTGTTATTTATGTGTCGAACACTACCAGCAGCATCATTAACTGATGAGTGAAGCGCCACTCTGTGGCTGCACTTGTTAGTTCTTTGATCCTAGAGGCGAAAAACTCTAAATTTGGATGTCTATAGTTTTTTCCCTGCAGATCTCTGGCCACAACCTCAATTTCTTTAGTCTTGATTTCTTTATTCATTGTTCTAGTGTTCATATGACTAAAACAGCAACATATCAGCAGATGTTTTTTCGTTTCTTAACCTTTTCCTTCAAGGATTGTAAAGACAAGCTATTTTGTGTTTTTGTTTTGTCCATTGTGAGTATGTGAATATGAATGACACTGTTCAATGTTATATGTGAACTGGAAATAAGATATTATGTGGGAGAAAAAATGTTATTGACCCCAGGAAGAATAACAGCTGTCATGCGCAGCAGCTAATGGGGATCTAATAAACTAAACTAAACTAAACTAAACCACTTTCACCAGAGATGTAAAATCCAACAGCTTGTGTAAAACTGTCATGAACAACAAAGAAC
This sequence comes from Naso vlamingii, assembly GCA_029822935.1. Classification (NCBI taxonomy): domain Eukaryota; kingdom Metazoa; phylum Chordata; class Actinopteri; order Acanthuriformes; family Acanthuridae; genus Naso; species Naso vlamingii. The sequence goes on along the minus strand of JAPQLA010196363.1, from coordinate 6,649 downwards.
ATCAAAGTTAGTAGGAGGACCGCATGCTGCTGTGACATTACCACAAATTTGTTGAAAAACACAAAAAAACACTGGAAAGAAAACATAGAGCTGCAACAGAAAAAAAACAGGAGGAGGAAGGAAATGCCTCAGCAAAGAATATCCAGGTATGTAGTAGTGGAATCAATATATTAGTCAGACTATATTTTAACATTTAAAAAAATCCATCTATTAAAACTTATCTATATGAATTATCTTTAATGTACAATACCTCACTAGATATAGAACCATTTTATTAAAAATATATTTTACCGAGGTGACTCCCCAAAAAGCCTTGCAAAAATGATGAAAGCACATCACCAAACTGACAATCCATACCTTTTGAATGTATGTCAGTATTCCTGTATGAGGATGTGCCAAAAACAAATTTTAGTTGCCATCAGGTTGACAGTCCTGAGGTCAGTGCTACTATGAACCTAATCATAATTAAAGCTGCAAGCAGCGTTGAACGGGCCCTCACACACCCACGCCCATCGGGGAGTGCCGCAGTCAGGGAAAAAGCACGTTGTTGCAGTAAGCACCGTGTACAACACAACAAGTTTGTGAAAATGATAGTCCAACTTTACTAAGTGGCTTACTTCCTGTTCCCATTAGGGGGCGCTATGTCTGTGAGCTGTTGCTGGCATGTCAGTCTCCTCAGAGGGGCAGTCTGAGCACACATTTAAAATTTCAGACAGATCAAATAACGTAAAGTGAAGTTACGACAACTTCCTGTCCATGGCGAAGAACGTCGTCATGGTGGTGCTGGCATGTGACGCAACCTCCCATGATTAGTTATGCAGCATCATCAGTGTTTAAACATTAATCGGATCAAAATACAATAGAGTCAGTCCAAGCGCTGTGTATTATAAAATAAATCGTGTCATTTCCTGTTGCCAGTAGGTAGCGCTATGACTGTGAGTGAAATTTGTCATACAGATGTATTCAGGCTGGCACCCTTGTTAAATGTTTTAAGTTTGGTGCATATAGAACAATGCACACTGAGGTTATACACAATTTGTTGTTCATGGCGAAATGCTCAAAATGGTGGCCCCGTCACGCCCACACCGTTCATCCAATTCGAAAGATTTTAATAACTTTGCTTGTGACAGGTCTGAAGAGTGTCCACACCATATTTGGTGACATTCAGGTCAAAATTGTAGGAGGAATTCGTAAAAGTGCGGCGCATGTCTAATTTTGGTCATTTCCTATCGCCAGAAGGGGCGCTACGAGTATGGCTGAATATCAGCATGTGAATGGGTTCAGATCGGGTCTCTTATAGTACACATAAAGTTTTATGCACATTGGATAATGTATAGTGGAGTTATAAGCATTTCATTTTTCTTGGCGAAACGCTCAAAATGGCGGCCCTGCCACGCTCACACCGTGACTCCAATCAGAAAGATTGTAATAACTTTTGATCACCAAGGGGGCAAGAGCACACACAGAGATTTTCATGAGAATCCGACAAAATCCCTAGGAGGAGTTCGTTAAAGTACGCAACGTGTAAATCGCCCAAAATGGCTGTTCAATTCAAAATGGCCAACTTCCTGTTGACTTTAGCCTATGGTATCTAGAGACATTTGTGTAGATCTGGGTGTGATACATATGTCCACAAATTTTCATCCATGTACGTTAAAGTGGGCCCCGGGGCTGCAGTTTAGGGGGCACTGGCGAGCCATTTGGCCCCTCCCACTTGCGAAACCAATGAAATACGTAAATTTGTGTCAGAGTTCAGAAGCCTGTGAAGTTTGGTGCATATTGAGCCAGATTGACTGAAGTTATAAAGGTTTTGTTGGTCCCAGCGACATGGTCAAAATGGTGGTCCCGTCACGCCCACACCGTTAATCCAATTCAAAAGATTTTAATAGCTTTTCATGTCACAGGTCTGAAGAGTGTCCACACCCTTTTTCATGACATTCCGATCAAATTTGTAGGAGGAGTTCATTAAAATGCAGCACATGTCCAATTTTGGTCATTTCCTGTCACCAGGAGGGGGTGATATGAGTATGGCTGAATTTCAGCATATGAGTGGGTTCAGGGCAGGACTCTTATCATAGACATAAAGTTTCATGCATATTGGACAATGTACAATGGAGCTACAAGCATTTCATTTTTCTTGGTGAAACACTCAAAATGGCGGCCCTGCCATGTCCACACCGTGACTCAGATTCTGACAATTTTAATAACTTTTGATCCCAAAGGGGTCAAGAGCACACACAGCAATTTTCACGAGGATACGATAAACTCCCTAGGAGGAGTTCGTTAAATTCCGATGCCTGAAATCGCCAAAAATTCACATTTTTTGAAACTTCAATGCGAAATACTGGGCTTCCTGTCGATTGGACGAAAAAGTCCAAGCGCGCAAATCTGTTCATCTTGACATGCTCTACATGCCTACCAAATTTCATCATCGCCAATTTTTGTGGGAGTTATAATAACTTGTTCGCTCATGGTGACACACCGAAATTCGCCGCGCAGCCACAGACACGCTCTTGAATGAAAACTCACCATATTCACCATATGTCATCATCAAGGCCTTAAGCCTTTCTTTACCAAATTTGAGGCTGCGGGGGTCAACCACCTCAGAGAAATGTTTCATAGTATAAAACATGACATTTCCTTTTGCCACTAGGTGGCGCTATGACTCTAAAAACAAATGTCCACACGGTTGCGTTCAGGGCTGGACCCTCATGAAACCTGTGAAGTTTGTTGAGGATCGGACCATGTATAATGAAGTTACAGCAACATGGAAACATGGAAATTTGCCGGCCCACCATGACCACAACCTTTGACGAAAATTCACGATTTCTATAACTTTTAACCATCAATGCCTTAAGAAGATCTACACCAAATTTCAAGTTGATTGGATGAAACCCCTAGGAGGAGTGAAATTCAAATGCCTGCCAATCGCCAAAAATGACCTTATTTTGAAGATTCAACTTAAAATAGTGGGCTTCCTGTCCGAGCGCGCAAATCTGATCCTCTTGGCATGCTCTACATGCCTACCAAATCTCATTGTCCTATGTGAAACCATCAATTGTTTATGTAGTTTTTAAAGTTTGTAGGGGGCGCTGGGGATCCATTTTGCCCAGCCCATGTCCGAGACCCATAAAATACGAAATTTTTCACCAGGCCTGAGGCAACTGCCAAATTTGGTGAGTTTTTGAATATGATAAGGCCCCCAAAAAGGCAATTCATTTGTCGTGTGAAAGAAAGAAAGAAAGAATTCCTTCAATTCCAGTACTGTTGATGCTCGGGCTGTAATAAAAATGTTAAGTTTTTTCCCTCAGTATGAAGATACAGAATATTTACCAAAATTTATAGAAACAAATAACCAAATTTCAACAGCTAACCCTAACCCTAAGACTAAAAATGATATCGAAACCAAAAAGCAGCTTAAAGAATACCTCACATCTTTTTTTCTGTCCTTGCCACTTCTCCATCAGTCTAAGGGCTCCTGTTTGGGATGTGGCTGCAATTAAGGGGACTTTTGTCCCTTTGGGCTGACGGGCGATCCATTCCATTGATCCCTGTCCTTAAGTGCTGAATGGAGAAAACTGAAGATATGGGGATCAAACAGAATTGCCGTGGCACCGTTTTGGCCCAGCAGCTCTTTCTTCTTCATTGGAGAAGCAAAAAAACCCATGAGAATGCTCACTAGAATGCTCACATGAGAATGCTCACTAGGGGGTCAAGGCTTCTTTGAGAACTGGTTTAATAAGAAATAAATGCTGTTACACTGCATTTTTAAAAGAGAACATTTTTATGCCCTTCTGCATCATGAGATCTGCATACTGTGTTAATGACCTGTTATAGCATGTACTATAGAAATGATCGTGTTATATTTCTTTGTAGTTGTACTGTCAGAAATAAAGAAGAAGCAGTCATCTTGTAGCCATGATGACAGCTTTTATGATCAAACATACACAGTTTTTCTTTACCTAAAACTTTTCCACGTGATATCAACATGATCTGTCACAGGACATATGATCTGTCACAGGACATATAAATCTATTTATCTATCTATACTCTATCTATTATTATTACTCAAATTGTTTAGAGGAAAACTACAAACGATACACAACAATTCAATATCATGGTTTATTATATATATTTATTTTTTTCAAATAATATAATGCTCCATTATATATATATATATATATATATATATATATATATATATATATATATATATATAGGTGTATATTGTGTGTGTGCAGAGTGCTGTTCACTTCTTATAAAAAGCTTATTAACATTCAGAGCCCCTATACCTGCCTTTTTTTTTTTTTTTTTTTTTTACTGCAAATGGAAATTAAACAGCCAATACAGCACTATAACACATACAATGCATGAAGTCTGCATTTAGAAAGCAACAGAAAATTTGATACCACATTTTGTAACAACACATTAATACTCCACTTAGTAATCTGAAATCATTGTGGATTTTACTGCTAAGCATCAGAAAGACCTTTGCCTCTCATACAGATGCAAAAGAAACTCTTTTGCACATATATATGACTTACAGTCTTCTATCACAAAGCCCCTCTAAACACAAGGTTTATGTAATTTCTGACATGTGATGTATGTTGTTTGCAGTTTGGTTAAGTTTAGGAGCAAAAGCACTTGGTTAGGTTATGGGGGATAAACTGGGCTGGGTTTTAGCTATTTAGGTTCAGAAAAAGATGCTTTTTTTAAACTCTGTGACAGCTGTGATTTATTTGTCAATATTCTGTGGTGTTTAGATTGCTTGAGATGTAAACAAACAAACAAAAAAACATCATCAGCTTTAAACTCCACATGTGTGTATTTGTCTATGGACTGAAGTACATTAATTGTATGGGTTGCTATTTTTTATGGTAATGTTGTATTTATTATTTTCATCTATTGACTACTGTTTGCAGGCTAATTGGGCAAATTAAAGCTTTGGTTGTTTCTACTCTATAAAAGTAAAATTTACCACAGAGCCATTGCTTTGGATTACATTATACTGAGGTTTAATGATCATATGTTTCCATGTTGTAAGCAGTGACATCTTTTTAAGATAAGGAACAAAGAATTGTCTTAGCTGAAAACACGTTCTGAGGCTGCAATTAAAAAAGTAACCAGTAGAACTGCAACTGCAAGCAAAGCTCCTTAACATTTGATGATATTTCTACAAACCAGGGAGATCTTCCAGTCAGAGCAAAAATTCTGTGGCCACCAGGAACAATTCAATGTTTGATTTAGATTAAAGTTAGTTAAAATATGACTAAATGAGAAAAAAACAGAGATATTTGTCCATCTGTATTGTATTGGGAACAAGTAGAAGCACAAGTTTCATCCTTGGTCCGTTTTTGATTCTTCAGAGAGTGACGTGAACCTCTATGTGATTTAAATTATTACATCATATTCCCTGACTGATGGAACTGTCTATTTATATGTTAAAAATGTTTTAGCTTTAAAATGTGCAGAAACCACATCACTTATTGTTAAAAAAAAAAATACTTTTTAAAAATATTGTATTTTCTAAAATTTATGACAGTATTTAAAGCAATGTTAGACTCCAGTGTACAATTACTCTCATAAAAAAAAAAGTAAAAAATACAATTCCAAAAACCTGTTCAAGTACAAATTTAAATTAATTACATATTATTATTATTATTATTATTATTATTATTATTAGTAGTAGTAGTAGTAGTAGTAGTAGTATTACATTTTAGTAAAAGTTACTTTTCATTTTAATATTTATTTTATTTGTTTAATGTTTATTTGTACAGGGACAAGTATAGCATAAACTGATACTATACACTACAGCATTTATAGCCTCAGTTAATTTGCCAAGCCTGTCTCCAGATGAATTATTGTTAATGATTTAAAATCCTATGGCGTGCTATAGCTAAAAATCATTCTGATAGTACATTAGCCTGTACACTTATGAGTAAGTATGCATGAAAGCAGTGGAAGCAGATGGAAAGGGAAGAGACTTCAGGTGTTTAAGGAAAATGCTTTCTGGTTTTTCCTTCAATGTTCAGTGATTCTTTGTGTTTCCTGAAGTAACCTGCAACTGCTGTTATTGTAGCTGCAAGTTACATCTTTCAGTCGCACGCCTGCCTGACCACATCAAGCTTTGGGAAGTGTTTCCTTTAACACCTCTATCATAGCTTTAGATTACCATTAGAAGGAGATTTTTAATGCCTGCAGCCAAGGAGGAACCAGTAGAGAAAGCTGGTGGGAAGTAAGATGAAATGGAAACAGACTCGGAGTCAGGTAAGCCATGATGCAAACAGGCACAACATCCTCTACTGACATAAAGTCAAAGGTGAGGAGGATGACGATAGAAGAGGCATAGGAGAGAAAAATAGAGTACACGTGTAAAGAATACATGTTGGTCAGCTGTTGGTGAGAGCTTCACACGACAAAAAAAAAAAGGCGTGATAGCTGAGTAGTGATAGCTGGTTATGTGTCTTATGCACTTTCTTGATGTTTGGCTGTGTAAGAAAAATTGGTGACTCACTTCTAGCAATCTTATATGGCAGGGGTTTTCAAAGTTTGAGGCTGTGGGCCTCCCCCTAGAGAGTATAAAAACAACTGCGCCCCCCTCCCCATAAATATATAAATGAGTTAACATTTTGTATTTTATGAAATAAAT
>JAPQLA010196352.1:3914-17456 GCA_029822935.1 Naso vlamingii | reverse complement strand
TTTTAAAGGGTTATTGAAATTACACTAAGAGTTTGGTGGAGCTCATTTCCTACACTAGTTTTCTACATTATTATGTTTTGTTTTGTTTTGTTTTTGCTTTTTTTACTTTGATTGTTCTAAAATTGCATTTTCAGACATTTTCATTGACCATCATTTTAATACTCAAAATATTGTCTGTTTAATTTCTGTATAGTTTAATTTTGATTTCATATTTATATTGTACAGTGGTGTTTGATATAGTTGTGACATAATTAATAAAACTTATTGTATTTTTTAAAAAAAGTTCCAAACTGTTTTAGATTGTCTGGTCAAAATGTATTTCCTGTCTCTTAAAAAAATGTTAGAATCCAGGTTGCCCCCATTGTTACCCTGTAGTCACATAGTAAGTAGCTTCTACTGTGAGACTGAAAGTAGAATAAATACCTAGTAGTTGTTGTGTAATAAAGAATAAAATAATTGTTAATTTCTTTCTGTGTACCTTTTTATTGTGTAATCACATATGTTTTTTATTAGGCGACATTAGTGTGTTGTTATGTTTTCATCCTCGGATGACGGTATAAGCCCTCCATAGCTGTGCACCTGAGAGAGTTAAGTTTGCCTGTTATGAGCTGCTGCAGTGCTGGAGAAACATGAAGCTAATCTGCAGAAGTACAGAGACACACACACATATTTATACAATGAAGTCGAAGGTATAAACACAATAAATCCCTAGAGTGTAGATGAAGCTCTCCTGCCTGCCTGCCTGCCAAACACACATGTATGAAAATATGATGTCATAACCGTCATGAGCAATAGATTTTATTGCACTTCATTTGTATATGTACTGATTCATGCAGGTAAGTTACACCAGAAAGTAATACTAAATTCTCTATTGTTACTCCCTTATTCCTCATCCTCAATTCTTCTGCTGTAGCCTACCTACATTTAAGTACAAGTAAGAACCAACAGGTGATTTATATGTACAAATTCATACAAGGAAATTACACTGTAAGTTCTGGGAAAGTACTTGGTAAGTAACAGAAAGCTACACTGTAAGTTCCACAAAAGTATTCCATAGATGATGGGGAGTTACACCATAAGTCCCACGAAATTACTCACTAAGTAACAGGAAGTTGTACTTATACTGTAAGTTCCACAAAAGTACACAGTGAGTGACGGGGAGTTACTTCGTAAGTTGAATGAAATCTGTGTCATCCATTTTAATGCAACACTACGAAGTACGAACTAGCAGCAGCTAGCAGCTAGCTACAGTACTATCAGATCAGTGGCGAAATTGATGACAAGGTCAAGAGCTGCCGTTTGAAACTGACTTTCAAAATAGAAGTAATTGCGGCTTGATAATTGTGATTTATATTGCACATCTTTTAAATTTGTTTTATTCTGAAAAACCAAAAGATATTTTTGTTCTCACCCACTGGGTGCCCATGTGTAGTTCATTATTACCTGTGCCCGTCACTTCATTATGTGTAGTTTTTCTTGTTACACAGCTTTTTTGTGGGACCCACGGATACAGGACCCAGTGCACGACTCTAACTTGGAGTTGGATTTCTGCTGACTGAATAATATGTAGGTACAAGCTGTATACTTTTGTGTCAACTGCACAATACAACTATTAGATATGCCTGGTGCAGGGGCTGTGAGATGGACTGGGGGATATGGGTTAAATGTGAATCAGGTCATGCACTTTTTAGGTTCAGTTTGTTAATAATAATAATTAAGACTGATTGCTTTTAGCACTAAGGTGACTTTTGTAGATATTATGAATTAATATTCGGATTTGTCAATAACCTTTGATTTATGCAATTGTAGTAAAGAGATAACACAGCTTTGTTAATAAATAAATTATTGTGTTGTTTTAACAGTCGTTACATAACAATCATACCATGGTGACCAAAAAGATCCATATTTTAATTTTATAGGTTTTTGTGATTGCTTTTGAATCACACATTTTCAATAAACGTATTGTTTCTGCATCCAAAGAGAATATCTGATAGTGTTTCACCAGGTAAACCAACAGGTTTGAGTGAATGCTAATGTTGGACCTCAATAACATCTCAGCATGTGTCACCAAACTTCCACATTCCAAACTTGAACAGAACTAAAAAATTGTGCACTGGTTTTTGATAACATGTCTTATCAGCCTCCAAGATGTTTCCTGTATCTCAAAACCTTCGCTGCAGCCAGCAGTCTCCTTTTTCACTCCTGCTTACAATCAGCACTGAACACACTATCTGTTTCTGAGGCCGTCCAGTACCGCCCTTTCAACCAACATACATACTATATACACCAGCACCCTCTTTCTCCAGCACACACCTATACAAGTGGCCAGTCATCTGTATGCACCTGGCCTCTCCGACTCTGCTTCAGTCGAGTCTGCTGAGCGCCGGCCTTCACAGCTCCCTGAGGTGGAACTGCCTCCCTTCCCACGAGAGTTTATTCAATACCCTTGTGTGTGACGTGTGTGTGCATGTGTGTTGTATTTTCATGACTTCTTTCTTTAATGGTATTGCCTTACTCTACAGAGAAATTGGATCCACAATAGGAGTTCAGGAAGGGCATTATTGAGGCTTTATTTTGTGCATTTGCAGTACGTTTACAATTAAAAGTACTGCTCTGTAAGACTTATTAGAAACATTGTTTTCTTTATAGGTTTATATTTTTACTAACTTTGTGTGCTTTCTGCTGTACTGTTAGGTAATCTTTTGGAAATTTGAGATCATATATATTACCTCACCTGCTGCCATAAATAATGATGTCAAGGAAATAAACACTGAAAAGACTGTTTTAAAGATGTTGGTTATACATAGAACTGTTGTTTCAAAGACGTGAAACAGATGGTTTGTGAATATAAGTATTTTAATGCAACTAACACATGGAATTACCTTACGTGTTTAATTGCATTTTTGTTTAAAGGGTACTTCATCAACTTTTCTCAATAAGTTCAGTTCACAACTCATGAACAGTGCTGCTCAGTCTTTGAAAACAGTTGTATAATATCTTTGTTACAAACCCACTAATCCTGACCAACTACAGTTTAGATGCTGCAGCCCATTTACGTCTTTATTGTCAGGGAGCAGGGCAGTAGAGGGCCCAATCCCACTAAATGACACTCACCTAGAGGTGGATGTAATCATGGCCTAACGTCACAGAAGTTACAAACTGGAACTCTGCACACCTCACATCCTGGGTTATTACAGAGCATTCTGTGGACTCTCAGGGTGTCGGATGTCACGCAGCTGACACTCCTCCCACTATTTTTTACCAATTCGGTTTTGTTCCAGCGAGTATGGATGCCAGAAAACATCCCAACATGTTCAGTTACTACTGTGCAGTACTTGGACCAAAACATTGTCATGAATATATCCACAATAACGATTCCACTGGTCAGGACCATACACACAACACAAGGCTGTCCTAAGGCCTGGAAGATGCACTCAAAGAGCCAACTGGCGAAGCTGTTGTTCGGTCGGCCACTTGGGGTCTGTGCGTACTACATAACATGCAAATGCCAGACTGGTCATAGAAGATACAGTTTTGCCTCTTTGTCCTCCACTAGGGGCAGAGGGCTTGGCCCCCATGAAGAAACATGTAGCTGGGGTCGACCCACGGGTCCTATAGCTCATTCGCTCATAAGTATTGACACTGTCTTAAATAACAAGGCCTTCAGAGAGGAGAGCTTATAGGGCAGGGGCTCATTGGTATCTTCACTAGATCCTCTTGCACCAGTGGCAGTTCCCACTGAAGGCACATGTGACAGGACACTGCCTTCTAACCCCCTGCAAAAGGCACTCTACAGGAGGATGGGCTGGGACTGCTCTGACACCAAAACACTTGGGGCAAAAACAAATGACTGTACTGTACATACACACATTAATGGTAGCATGGTACAGCTCCTTCTCCAGCAGATACTGCAAAAAGGACAGAATGAGACCCGCTAGACAAGACGGTGGATCCAGACCCTTTCCCTGGACTGGAATGCCAACCTGTTGGCCTGAATACAAGCAATGGTGGATTCCAGCCTCGCCCCTTGTATACTCTGAACAAATTGTGCAGACAATTCAGCCCGCATCAGCCTAGCCCTTTAACCCTAACCCTCACCCTTATCACTCCTGCTTCCAGAGACCAGATTGTCCAGGCTGGACTGCCAACATTTGCATAATATCTGAGTACCATGGCATCAAGTTGGGGAGTGGGGATACTACAATGACTGTCGGCTGCTCCTGTCTCATCCTCTTTAGAAGAGGAAGGATGATAGGGAGTGATGGTAGGGCATAGTCTCTCTGGCCATGGCACGTGTGTAAATGTGTCCCACTCAGAGGGAAGGTTGCCTGCAGTGTCAGAAGAACCATAGCAGACAGTGGAAGTTGTGCCATTTGGCGAACAAACCCATATCCGCCTTCCTGAACTGTGTTCAAATTTTGCTTTTACTGTGTGCCAGGGGCCTGCCCCTCGACATGAGTAGAGAAACTTTGTCCTCCAGACCAAGAAGAGGATGGCATCTAAGGGATTTTTCAAAACTCACCTGTTTGGTTAGGTTGAAAAGAGGCATGTTGAGTTTGCCATGTTCATGAGGTTTGTTTGGGCTGATTTGAATGCTGTCAATCAAAGTCTGATTTGTTTGTGGTGTGAAAATTAAAAAAAATATTAAACTGCTTAACTACAAATCATACTATCAATGTAATGATCATAAAATGCATTGTTGAATTGTATACTAAATGTAAGCCTCCATCTGTAATTGGGTCCTAAGAGCCTGGCAAGTTTTACTGCTGCATCTCATTGGATTATGAGGCAGTTGGCAGTTTTTCATAAGCTAGGGGATACCACACTCTTCACTAAGATAAAAGGACTGCTTTCCCATCATGATTTCAAAGCAGCATGTAATAAAAGACTCAGGTAAGCCAGTGTGAGAAAGAATTCCCCCCTTAAGTCAACATATCAAGCGTGCCACATGGCGTATTGTTGAGAAGGACTTTCTTCCAGGCTTGTGTTTTTTGTTACAAATTTTCTTTGTTACAAATGTCAGTGAGATTTTGAAAGAGGTTCTTCTAACTTTTGGAACACATCTCAGAAGTTCCAGTTTTATTTTGGCTCATATTTGGCTCTCAGCTGCTAAATGCTCCACTATGTTCACCTGCCGTTTTGGTAACATCTGCTGTTCGGTGTGGAGCAGGTTGTGTACACTGTACTCATCAAATTTTTTTCACAAAAAACAGCTTCCCACTGCTGCTGGAAACAATGCCGATAAGAGCTGTTCTACAGAACAAAAGTTGCAGGTTGTGAAACCAAAACAAGAACCAAAAAAGCACTAAAACACTCTATCAAGCCAAAGAAAAAAGCAGTGTCTGGTGATAATTCTCTCTAAAATGTTGATACTGAGTGTCTCATACAGATACATAAGGTACGAATACTGGCAATTTAAAAGGCACAGTATTGTGAATAAACCAGCAGAAGACAGTGTGCAAACCCAAGAGTCCATCCAGACAAGAGACATCAGCAAGTGACGTCTAAATATCTTCAGAGGTAAAGAGCAAGGCTACATGCATTAACCTCTAAGGTTTTGTTGACAAGAGTTATGGGCTACAGCTTGACACTTAAAAGGGACTAAGTGTAAGGATATCCTAACCTCTGCTGTTTCAATATTTATCATTCTTTCAATCTTTTTTTGTTTTAATGTGTCTTGTGAGTGCACCAAGTTCAAGGAATTGCAAAATTAAATAGCTGGAGTCGCACCTTTAAGTCATTCTCAATAGTGTTGTTGTAAATACGACTGTTACTCAAATTTGCAGTTTACCTCACCATGCTTCTTTGCCATTTAGCTTCTGTTTGGACAATATCATCATGAGAGTAGACTACCTCATGGAAAAGTACACAGAGACTAATAACAATCCAGAAAGCTCATTTACACCTCATAACAGTTTGCTCTATAGCCACCTTAGGCTATTATTGTATAATTGCTGCATTATTGTATTTCTGTATGACATTTCCAGACTTTACACAAACATTGAAAAACACAATTACTTACAAACACACTCATAAAAGTCGATTACGACGCAAAATCAGTAAACTGAGCAGTTGTTTAAGTAGAACGCTTAATCAAAATCTCATATTTTCTTTGTTTCTGGAGCTTAGAGCTGAGGAGAGCTCCCATGGCTGCCACTCAAGCCTCTGATTATGGCTTGCCATGAGTTTTAAGTGTAAACTGAAGGTATAAACTAAAGCATCATGGGAACAGAACAGGCAGATGAAACAAGAGGTAAAAGTGACATCAATATCCTACTATCCTTACTGTCACTGAATGGCTCAGGGACACTCTGGCATGTTCCCACAAACAATGAGCCTGAGAAAGATTCTGTGTGATGATAAAATCGTTGACAAATCTCATGTGTGTTGAGTTAAATTTGAAAGTTATTATTTATTTAGGCTTCAGTTTAATCACTGTCCTCAAAAACAGAGTCAAAACTGAGGTTAAATGTTTTCTTTAAAGCTGCTATAGTGTTTATTTTTATTGTAAAAAGTGAATCACATTTACATGAGTCATGTCACTCATATGAAATTCAAAACCCACAGAGAATTAGAGGTAACCACCAGCATCTACAAAATAACAACATGAATGAATACACAGTAGGCAACAATAAAGAAAGAGCATTTCCGCTCATGTTAAGTGTGGTACAAATCAGTTTTATCAATCATTACTTACAAACACATAATGTTCAATACTTATTCTAAACACTGAGCACAAGTAAAAATAGTTTAGTTTAGTAGACAGATTGGTGACACTTTATTTGGATTGTCCTCCCTCAGATAGTTTATATAGTATTTGTAACATTTCAACAACATATCAGTTGTTAATAATGGTTTTTAGGATTATGGTTACAATTATGGTTAGGTCAAACAGTTACATGGTTGAATGTCAATTGACATGTTGTTGACATGTTACAAATACTCTATAAACTACCTATAAGGACTATCAAAGCAAAGTGTTGCCGCAGTTCTACTGAAAGAATTTTTGATATAATGAGCGTTTTTGCTACAAATTTCATACATATAGGTATTTAAGTCTTGGGAATTGTGGCTTTTTTTTGGCCGAATTCTGTCAGATAATAAAAACTTCCGTCATCAAAATCATAAGAAGAACTACCACTTCTCGTAAATTTATTTTGTTTTTCAGGTTTGACTACTATTTTGTGGGTTATGCGACACAAGCTTATGGCTGTTCTTCGAATTTAAATGATGTTGTTCCACTTAAAATTGCTTATTGTAAGGGGTTGCGTTTATGCCATTGCATGTGACTGTGCAGGCCAATGCGCAACCCGCATAAGTCGCCTTTATGGGAAGCAAAGGCTTGCTTGGTAAATTAATTATATTCATGGTAGGGGTGCGCAGTCCCTACCCTTACTGTCTTGTCTTGGCCCCATCTGATATCCTTCGGTGGCATGATGAGCTGCCCGATGGGGTTGCAGAGGACTGCCAGAACACCAGTCTGTTGGTGATTGCCTAATGCAGGTCTTCTCCACAGGTTTTTTGTTGGGGGTTTTCTCCCATAGTCTTATAAACAAAGGTTTACCCATTAGGCAGTGGGGCAGAGGGAGGTGGTAGCCAGGGCGTGTCCACACCTGGTGGGCCTGCATTACCTACCTCTGGGGCCCACTGCTGCTCTGAGATCCCCTGCTATTTGGCCTGAGGCTGCAAAGCACACATTCACCATGGGCCGTCACAAGGAGGCACAGCAGAGGTCTTGGTAATGAAGAGGCTATGTACTGGCAAGGAAAGACGCATTCTGCTGTCCCATTGCTTGGTTAAGCTAGCCAGCAGCAGTACCCGGAAGGGAGAAACAGCAAGCAGCAGGCATGCAACTAGGCTATCCAAGGATGGATGAACTAGACGCATCATACCACCCTGTGGGCTATACCCACCGACCCAACACATCCAGTCTGCTACACAGACTCACTGCAGTACATGTGTGCTTTTATACATGGACAAGCTGTTAGGAAACTTGACACTTGCTATAATGGAGCCTTCTACCATCCTGGGATGGCAGACGTTTAAATAAATTTAAATTTGACCATACAGTTAGTGACAATTGATGGGCAAAAAACCAATCTGTTGATCTCAACAAATTTCAGACCAGCCAACAGGGCTGAAAATTTCTAATCAAAAGTCCGATTGAATCATGACCTTAAAGTTGATCCAAAATGAGTGGTGGATCTCCTGACTCTCCTTTTTTTATTTGGTAAACCAAACTGTGCAGCATCTGAAATTATGTCTACAACATGCAGTGAAAATAATTTAACCGTGGGGCATTCCCTCATCATAAGGTTTCCAGTCTTATTAGGAGTGCATTAAAGACAAACTGGGTTTTTAATTATGACAAATTGGATGTGTCTGCCCTGTGATAAATAAAACAAATGAATAATTTTATAGCTAAGTAGTTGATATTAGGAGTGAGGGGAATATCAATTCACACTCAGTTTCAGTCAACACACAGCTTGTAATCTTCATGATCCAAAGCTGCATTCCAGCTGCTCGCACCTTTAAAATTTGATCAGTGTCACTGATGAAAAAGCCATTTTGTTTCTGGTCCACTTGGTGATAAACAACTAAGGCTAGTGTGGTACTCTTTCAGTAATGTTTAAATGCAAAATGCAAATAAGCTTTGAATGTACTGTTTGTATCAAGGCCAAATGAGAGTTTCGTCTTCTACTCATACATTCTTGAGCCAAAAAAGCCTTTACATAAAATTTGTCTTCTCTTGTATTCAGTAATTTATTGAACACACTTCAAGGTGTGATGCTGGGTGAAAAACAACTCAGTCTATCTTAATCAGACCTATTAATATTGTGTTAAAGGCAAACTCTGTGAGCAACCCATTTACCTGCAAGGCATCTGTTCCAGCCCATTTAAGATGACTTTACTGACGGTTCAGCCATCTTGTTAAAGTCACTGTCTAAATGCTCATTTTCACAGATACTCTGAGGACCTACCTCGGTGTGACAGCTTCATTTTGCACACGTCCACATGCACTTTACAGTATATATTTTGCTCTCTGCATGTTGGATGATCAGTACAATTACTTAGTGAGACATTAGTGTTGGTAGTTATATGGCTTGATAATCTTCATGTCTCTAATTAACAGTATCTGGTATCTGGTTTTCTTCCATACTACTAATTATGCTTTTGTTTTGGCACAAATCCTCAACACATGTTTAAAGCCCGCCCCTTTCACCTGCTTAGTAATGGAGGATAAAAATAAATTATCAACTCATTTGCATAAGCAAATCTATTCTGTAATAAATGTAAGGCTGCGTGGACAGCATACAGTGACATATTATGGTCTGTTCATCTTCAGAATCAGGGTCTATAGTAATGAACATAAAGTATTTATGGATCTTAGCCAATGCAAATGTACTGTTTCAATTTTTTCCTTGGTCACATAATGCAGTTGTTTTTTCTTTCATTGATGAAATTGTTCTCTTATTACACAAGCTGCACGTTACTGCTAAAGCTTATCATTAAAAAATGCTCCTTCATGCTTTTTAAAAATATTTATAAAAGCAGTAGTGTTAACCTGATATGTAGACCAAAATACAGTTTATGATCTGTGGATTTAAAGTAAGTGCTCTTGGAAGATATCAGTCGGACACAATTTAGCCTTTAAACTGCTGTAAAAATAAATATTTGTATTGTGAAAAAAAATTCATGATTTTGGTGTACTTGGAAAGAAAAGGTTAAGAAAAAATAAATTTTTTAGATTAAAAACTTCTCTGAAAGACTGAATGAGTAACAGATTGTTTTAGATTGAAACTAATTTTTATGTCTGTTTATTGTTTTCTGATGTTATTTTTTTCACTAATTTGTTTTTTTAAATTTTAAATGGATTTTTGAGTTGTTGTCTTATTGCTATGTGTATGGAATTTCTTAAAACTGTTTTGACAAGTTTAATTTTTGTGTGATGTTTTTGGTTATGGTTGTTTATGTATTTATTAAGTATTTAAGAATAATCACCGCTGAGGCAGTGATTGATGGGGATTTGAAATGATATAAATTTAAATGAAGTTCATAAATTAAGTGAGGTAGTGTACAGTTAGTTGTTATACTATCTTAAAGCAGGAGACATGGCACAATTTTTTAGAACATATTTAACCAAACTGACAATTACAACCAAGTGGTTTAGCAGTCTAACCTGAGAGGACTTTAAAAGCAGGACACAAACAAATTTTTGGTGTCATTTGGTGTCTTTGCTTTGTAGGATTAAGGTAAGGTATTTAGATTTGTTTTAAATGGATGGCAGAAACTATACTCACCAGACCATTAAAGTACTAGAGCTAAACCACAATTGACACAATGAAGATAATTCATTTTGTCAGCATGGACAAGTGACACACATCCAGGAACCCTGTCGTCATGGAGAAGGAGGCTTTTATTCAGACTGTGAACAAGCTTACATAAGAGATAAAGCTGGTGGAGATCTGAACAGATGCTCATGCCCAAATTGAAGTCTTTATGAACAAGTACTCACCACATATAATGTGTGAATACATGTGTTAAAAGATTATTTCAATATTTTCAGAATTTGAAAGGATTCCTCACTTTCCAGACCCAGATAAAGGTAGATATAAACACCTTGGAATTTATTACAGCGTGAGTACGTGGCATTTTGCCCAGAACCAGGCCAAAAAACATAGCTGCGGCTAGTTTAATTAGTTGTTCATGTTTTGCCATGTATTAGACTATATCTTACATTAGCAGTATTGAACTATGAGAGACTGATGCCCAAAAGTACATAAGGTTTTATTCCAATCAAAGGCAACAAAACTTGATTTTACTGCTTGGCTCCTCTCCTGCTTAAGATGTGTGAATTTATAAAATGATACAGTGTTTTTGATTTGGATGAAACTCTGCATATTTTCAGACCTCCATGGAATATGGTTGAGTACCTATGCTCTTACACTGCTTTTTACAAAGAGGAGCATTCCACTGGATGACCCCAGACAGTGGAAGGCCGATACCTGCACTCGCCACATCTGAACAGGTGTGGAGACAAGCGAGGAGACCTCTCGTTGAGTGACACACAGTTGTATGCCTTTATCATATTATCATATTAACTTACCCTGTAAATGAAACTCTTGGGGAATAAGTTTAATTTTCAACAAATCTCTAAATTCATCAATGAGATTAATGGATAATTGCACTGTTTTTAACAGGTCCTGTTTTCCATGAAGCAGAAGACAGTGAGGAAATGAAAGAAAGAGAGAAAGAAAGACAGAGAGATTTTATATTATTTTATTATTTTATTCTATACTATTTTATATTTTTTTATCATTACTTTACTTTTGATCATAACTAATGTTATTGAATTTGTATGTATATTTATATAGTGCTTTGGTAATATTGTTTTGTTACATTTGGGCCAATAAAGCCTGTTAAATTGAAGTTGATTTGATTGAGAGACAGAGAGAGAGAGAGAGAGAAAGAGAGAGAGAATAGGAACAAAAATAACAGCAGGCACCAGGGTGTTTTACAGGCACTGTAGAATTTTTTGATGCGTTCTGTTACTTTTTTCTACCCCTTGACCTGCTGGAACAACAAGTTCTCTGCGTTCTGGTTTCTAATGATTTACAAATTGTGCTCTGGCAAAGCTCTCCCTGCACTGCCTGTGAATCTATAAAAAATCCTTCAAGGCAGCATTAGGAGAAGTGCAGTGGTAGACTCTCACAGTTGGCTGCTTCTGGTTACAGCATTTTCTCTCCTGGTCTGTAGGCAGGTTTCTACAATTGCCACACATACACCAGGGTTTCCCTGGTACTTCAGCAAAAGGTGGAGCACTGTGCCTGTGCTGAAGCATCATCGGGCATCAGAGAGTAGTCCTGGCGGCCTCTTGAGGAGTCGGGGAGTGAAGTTCCTGTGCTCCTAAAGGCTCATCTCTTATAGAAGTCTCTGAGGCAACATAAAACACAGATAAGGCTTTGTAAGTGGCACGTTATGGTGGCATATGTGTTTCCCCAACATGTCTTAAACAATGAGTTAACAAATGTGTCAGAATATTGCAGCATGAAACTGTTCATATCTTTTTATGTGAGTAGCACCACTCATGTTTTACATGTAATGATTAACACACTTCTCTGCAGAAACCTCAAGGTGCCAACAGTAACATTGTTAAATGCAGAGAACTAGAACTGCTATGCAAATATTACAGTGTTTGCTGATATCATACTGAACAGGAAGGAATATTATTAAAAAAAAAATCTAGAAAAACAAACCTCTGTTATTTCTCCTCAGTCCTTCGAGGGCTTCCACTCCCTTCTCTTCTTCTTCTTTTCTCTTCTCTTCTCTCAACCTGCTCTCTCTTAGCTCCTCTACCTCATGCGAACCTGACTGTTCCACCACCTCTGCCTCTTCGCTCTTTTCCTCTCACTTTCTGTCTAACCTGTGTAACATCATCAGGTCTTTGACAATGCAAACAGAGAACAAAAACGTACCCTGCAAATGCTATTTGCCACCAGACAAAACGCCTAAGCTAGGCTACCTTTTTACCCTTACTTTGCTAATTTTAGCTTGTTTTAGTACGCACACTTGCCAGCTAACATTATCAGTAAAACATTCCCACAATGCAGAACAAATAACAATAATGTCTACCTATCTTATATATAAACTATCACATTGTTTACTGAATAAAGAACTATGTCAACTTTCTAAATATATCTATCTAAATGAAGCTCTTCACTTGTCAGGATGTCATGGACGATGACATCTTCCATATATATGAGGACAACTGTAGTTCTCTCACACACTTGAAAGGATGGTTGGACAGATATTTTATACAGTTTACCTTTAAATTTCACTTTTAGCAGTAATATTTAAAAAAGGTGCAGTTACCAAAACCCTAAGTAATGAAAGTGAACCTTTTTCAAACCAGTACTGATCCTTATTAACTACATCCACAGACATTATTGTTCATCCTGCTTTCTTACCATTAGGTTCCAAAATTTGAGTCTTGAAATTGTTTAAAATTGGAATACAGGTTGTCACATCTCGTCCTCAAGAGAGGGTGAACAAAAGGACATTTAATGCTGATACCTTGTCTCCTTTTAGCCAGTTACCATAAACCCCCAAAGTTCATATTCTGTAAGAAGTTACATTAGCCAGTGCTTCTGTTTCCAGCATGTCTCATTAGTAGTCTGTCCCCTCTCCCCCCTCTGTTTTCCCCTCTGCTCATAATTACAGCTCTGGCTCTTAGTCATCCTCTCCCTGTCTTTCTTCCAAACACTAATGATCTTTCTGTACACTGGGATTAACTGAAGCAATGGCCCTCTGTGGCTGAAATTAAATTACAATCGCAAGTCCCTGGTGCAGTGTCCCAGAGAGGGCCAATTTTTCCACTGACGCTGCACTAAGATTTTGGCTAGTGAGAGTACAGTACGATCTGAAGAAAACTGTGCAGGGAACACTAAGAAACAGGGATGTGAAAAAGGCAGAGTTGAGAAGAGAACAAGAGAATATGGTTATGTAATACTGTTGATGTGTACACTTTACACTCATGCTTCA
>JAPQLA010196299.1:0-24643 GCA_029822935.1 Naso vlamingii | reverse complement strand
GATAAAAGCCAAGTGCATTTTTAAAATAATTTAACCCTAATTCCACCACTTTTTTCTTTTTGGCTGATCCGAAAAATAATCCGATCGGTGACTCAAAACTGTGATACGATCCAAACCGTGAGTTTTTTGATCCGTTGCACCCCTATCATTAAACATTATAAAATGAATAGTTTTGGTACTTGATTTTGAGTGGCTGAGCCATGTTCCACGTCGTTGTAAATTCCTTTACAAACACACAGCTCTTACCACATTGCAACAGTGTAACTGCGCCAGCTAAACAAATTGTTTCAAAATGTAAGATTTCGTTGTTAGTTTTAGTTTAGGGCTAAGTCTGAATGAGTGGTGGAAAGGGATGGACAGGATGGAGGAGGAAAAGAAAAAGAAAAAAGACACGCTGAAATTAATGGGAGACATTGAAGAGCTAGAAAAGTCAAGAGACAAAGCCAGGGCCATGAAACAGACATTGTGGTCAGTTCATGGTTTTCAGACATGGTGTGCAAAGAAAGATCTGGTTATTGATTTTAAATCAATCACCAAAATGGAGCTAAGCCAGTCTTATGATGCCACTGCGAAAAACAGGAAAGGTCAACCATATGGTTTCAGCAGTTACGTTGTCCTACGAGCAGGACTTAACCAGTACATCAATGATCCATCAATCAGCCGTTCCTAGCATCTGATGAAAGATCCTGCTTTTACCTCTAGCAGCGTTTTCGTTGTAGTAGTAAAAAAACTTCACTGAGAAGGACATGACAAAATATCCCACCACCAAGCCTTAATGGAGACAGACTTTTAGAAAATAAAGCACTCTTACTGAATCCAAATAAATGTTAATAATCACCTAATCTTTAAGCGTGCTTTCACTGTGTCTGTGTATTGCTGTGTCAGTGTGCTGCATCTGTGTGTTGCTAGCCAACCATTCTGCTAAATATTGCTGAAGAACCATATTGCTTGGCGGAAGAATGATTATTTGTTATCAATAAATTATTGCGTTTTTTGTTGCTATGCGTATTTTTCATGAAACCTTGCCAGGTATGTAGCAACTGCTTTATAAAAGCAATAAACCCCGCAAGGTCATGATTTACAGTGATTTTTGAACAGCTTGAGTGGTTTTAAAGTAGTTGTATGTTAATCCACATAACCGTCCGTAAAGGTAAAAGTACGTTAATGGTCACATAAACAGTGCACAGTGAAATTTGCCTCTGCATTTAACTCATCCCTGAGGAGCAGTGGGCAGCCACAGCACAGCGCACACCTGGGGACCACCTCCAGAACCAGACAAGATCTATTTCCAGTGACATAGTAAGAAGTTAAGGAGGTGCGACCATGGGTGGGTGTTTATGCTGGGGAAATAATCTCCTGTCTTCACCTTCTGTCTCCTGTTCCTGGACTGAGTGCCTGTGGCCTTTTGTCTCCAACACATCTGACTGTCACCAAATGGTTAACGACTAGACAAACAAATTGTTGGGTTACAGTGTAACCCTGGTTCTCTAAGAATAGAGAATATCTCCAACACATATAAAATGTATGATTACTGACATTCTAGCAGCTGACATGACACACCACGCATACCGTGGCTTCCCCGGCACAGTCTGTAAATAGATGCAGCTGATTCACTCTGATTTGAACAGGTCCCAAGCAGCCTCGATGTGGAGAGATATTCTCTATTCTCAGAGAACCAGGGGTACACTGTAACCCAATGTTCTCTTTCGTATGAGAATATCTCTCCACCACATATAGAACATAGACTCACAAGTCAGTCTCTAGATGCTTTGCTTAACCAGAGACTGATGACATGCCCCCAGCTTTTGTTGCTTGACTGGGTGGAAACAATTACAGAGTTTAAAAAATCCCTTGAATTGCAGAACCAATCCAAAGTCTTTAGGGTGGTCCTTCATACTGGGCCGGTGACTCGCTGACCGACCAGCAACACATGTACAATGGGATGGCTCAGTCACGGTCACAGAAGAAAACTCCCTCAAAGTTGATGCCACATTTGCGGCAAAACATTTCATTTTAAACCAAAAATCTTTTATTAGGACATGATTCATCCGCCCGGCTATATATATCTGACTATACATTGGCTTTAGAGAACATTACAGAGTTACACCAGGAGACGGACTACCCAAAGCAATACGTTATGTGGGAGCTGTTGGTTGCTTTTGCGATGTTATGGAGCAAAGCTGATGTGGAGCGATCAAATAATCTAACGTTTCTCTGGGCATCCATTTTAATGTTTTAAAAAGTTCTCTCCCTGTTACAAAGTGACTTGCTATATCTCTGGTCCGTTGCCCTACGGAGGAGAAAAGGCAGAGCACATTATTTCTGGGAAGGCGTCTCCTTTCCAAAAATGTTAGGTGCGTTGCTTTGTTAGCTGCGGTTCTCGCCACCGTCCCAGGGACTGCCATGCATTTTGATGTCCCCAGATGATCAGTAGGCGGAGATCTCAGATTGTCTGGTATCACAAGGCTATACAGAATATATGTTATGGGACTCTGTAAGACACACCGCGAGGGTACCAAGGAGGCGCCACTCCTACAGAGACCACTTCCGGTATTTTCAAATGAGTCGTCATTGCCACCAGGTACACAAGCAAAAAAAAAAAAAAAAAAAAAAAGTACAGTGCGTACAAAATCACCCAGAACAATACACAAATGTACACCTCACAAACAAAGGGTCAATAACGTCACCAGGCACTGCATGCCACCACCAGATGCTCAGGATCCGAGCATAACCAGCCCCACAAGACGCCAGGGCTGGGTGTGAAGAAGAGGCCACTCAGATGGCCGGCACACTGCTGGGCCACTGACGAGGAGTTGGGACATCACCCTGGCCGGGCCTGAGGCTGACTGGCACAGGGGCACAATGAATCTGTAGTTAATTGCGAGTGGTCCGAAGCACGCGTTCCCCAAAGGAAACGCTGGCAGCCACATTCAAACAACAGAACCAAATAAAAGTGGTTGGAGCTGACCACATAGCGGCTGCACACACCTGTGAGAGGGTAGCACCCTGCCACAATCTAATAATAGAGTATGAAACTGTGAAGTGAGAAAGCCTCAGTGTTACTGCTGCCTTGAACATCGAAGCCATGGAAGGTTAACTTGAGAAACCTCCTGTGGCCCTCCCGAATTGGATATAAGACTGTGAAGTGAGAAAGCCTGTGAAACTGAGAAACCTCCTGTGGCCCTCTCAAATCGGGTATAAAACTGTGAAGTGAGAAAGCCTCAGCATCACTGCTGCCTTGAACATCGAAGCCATCGAAGGCAAACTCGAGAAACCTCCTGTGGCCCTCCCAAATCGGGATTTAAAAATATTCATCTTTGAGATCGACCAACCAGTCTCCCACAAGGACAGCCTGTTTGACTCGCAGCACAGTCAGCATCTTGCACTTCAGGGGCTGGAGGAACTTGTTCAGGTCCCTGAGGTCAAAATCTGCCGGAGCGTGCCACTGCATTTTGGGATCAGAAAATAATGTGAATAAAACCCTGCCTACCTGTCTTCCTGCCCCATTTCCCTGATGGCCCCCTTAGCCAGGAGAGTGGAGACCTGGTGATCTGCAACAATGGAAAACGCAGGCACCGCAGTCACAGAAGGGGCGCTCAGAAACTGGAGACCATACTCATGGGTCTTTGTTGAAACGACCCAGGGGTCTGCCCCCAGGGCTTCCCATGATGCATGAGACCCCTAAGGGCGTGGGCAGGCTGGGGGAAATGTAGCATCAGGACTTGAACTTCGGGCACTGGGGTACTTTGCCACCATGGCCTTTGTTCCCTTCCTGCTGCACCGTGCTGCATCCAGCTGAACCCTCAGATCAGGCTTGAGGCAGAACACTCGCTTTCAGGTAGGCTGTCAGCTGCAGCAGACACAGCAGCAGCAAGCCTACCTGAAAGCGAGTGTTCTGCCTCAAGGCATTAGACATCTCCTGAGCAGCTTGGCGAGCCTCCTGCTCTTGCTGGATCATGGCTGCCCCATCGGGCCCGAACATAGCCGTTGGCTCTACAAGTAGTCTGAGCAGACATGCCTTGTTTTAAGGCTGCAACTGGGACTGCGACAACCACAGAAGGCGATGTGCTCGCCAGAATCCCGACAAGGCCTTGACAGCCGCTTCCCCCTGCTCTCTCATGAGCTTGGGGAGAAGTGAGGAGACCTCACATAGCTCCTCCACCAGCTGTTCTCCACACTCTTCTGACAGCTGCTAGAGTAAATGCCACTGGTATAGGGACAATATGTCTGCCGTGTAGGCCAGTTTTGTCTGAACTGCCATAGCGCCATGCATCCTCTCCGACAAGCTATCCATCACACTACAGTTCTTACTTCATCTTCTCCCTTTCCCAAAAACTGATTTGGAGGGAGCTACCAGAGCTGCCAAAGCCGTGTTCTCAGAGGGTGGTGGCCCACAGCCAATCCTCTTTGGAGTGTGCACTGCGGTCATGGCCCGACAGAGCCCAGACCAATCGCCAACGGTGCTTTAAACTGCTCCTTGACCCCATCCTCAAAATCCGAGAGGAGGGACACCACAAAGCGCAGCAAAGGCCAGAAACCCTCCCTTACCATCATCGAAACATGATGGGGCGAGTCCTTGTTCAGGTGTCAATTCCACATTCAAAGTGGCAGCCGCCCTACTAACAAGGCCCTGCAGGAGGGGTGACTGCTTCTCATCAAGCTCGTCCTCCCCTTCCTGTTCCTGTTGGTCTATGGAGAGCATGTCTATTTTCTCAACTGAGGGATGCAGGGAGAGGATGCAGTCCTTGTCCCCCTCCACATACATCAAGGAGGAAGGGGGATGGAAATCCCCAACAGCTGGCCCTACTTCATATGAGGGCCCTGGAGTTGAAGGCCCCGCACCAACCGGGCGGGACTTTGGCACAGACCACACACCCCCTACTGTGCATACAGCAGCACCTGCACCAGCCCCCCTGCCCAGGCTGCAGTCTTAAACTACCTGGCATGCTGTGACCATACAGTGGGGTCATTTATTGTGTGTTTTAGAAACAACCAGCAATGTGCCTCCCTTTGCCTTACTGTCATGCAAAAACAACTCATACATGCAACAGGATCATCCCATGCTGCCCATGCATGATCCCTCCCCACAGCCCAAGAACAGCAGACCCTCCCTAGCTGTGATGTCTCAGTCGCGTGACCAGGAAGAGCTACAGTTGTTTTGATAGCTACAGCTAAGTGCTAGCCCTTGCCAGTATACTTTGTCTTTTTTTTCCCCAGTCAAGAATGAATGGAGAGGGAGAGACAATGGACAACACTCATGCCTTATAAGTGCAGCAACCGCTGACAAGGTAACACAGTGCGAGGAATTCGTCTAGCTACTTAATATAAGAAATGAAAGCAGCCCAGGAAGAGGGCGCTGGTTGTGCCCCTGACTCGTCATTTCTCCGGAACAGCTGTACCCACACGGTATGACCCTGATGAGCAAACTTTCTCACACAAAGGGAGGAAGGAATATGAAAGAGGACACTGGCTGCACCCCCGACAATGTTGCTTTCTCAGACCAACTATACTGCACTCAGTACCCTCAGGTCACTTTTCCTCCTTGAAAAAAAGAGAGTAAGAAAGCGACTTTTCAACCCTGAGAGGAGCCTGAGGATAGGCCAGCTCTCCACCTGAAGGTAGATGGATCACACAAAAAGCCACTGTTCAACTCTCTGTCTCAAACAACTGCACAAACTTTGTCCGCTATCACGTTGTCTGATCTGCATAGTGAAAAGCAGAGGATCAGCAGTTTCCTGCGCAGCTAGGTCTATTTATAGACCTATATATATGTGTCTTAAAGAAGTATTCACGTCAGCTGCTAGAATGTCAGTAATCCCATAACATATATTCTGTATGTGGTGGAGAGACTTGTCTGACTTGTCAAGTTACTCTGAACTGTGTGTGTGATATACAGGGAACAGCTGGGTTTGCAGAAGAACTGTGAAGTCAGAAAGCCTCAGTGTCACTGCTGCCTTGAACATCTTCTCATGTTGTTGGGGCTATACCCACTTGTAAGTGTATTAAACTCCTAAAATACACTCTTATTTGCGAGCTCCTATTTATTGCAGAAATTTCCATCACAGTGTGAGAGAAGTTGGAGTAGTTGTTAGAATAAACTTTGGTAAACTTCATTACCTGTTACCATTAACTGACCACATGTCAGCACTGCACTACTTTAAGAAAGAGGAAAACATTTAATTTAGCACTGCTCATAGAATAACCCTTTGGCAGCAAATGTAATTAAAAAATTAACAGTAACTTTTACACAAGGATGCTTTAAGGAATCCAAAAGGTGTTAAGTTTAGAGGCTGGGTAAAAGCTCTGCACAAACTTAACTTAATTTTACAAGCTTTTGTCATCATTACCAGTTCACTGCAAAGCTTAAAATATTCCCTAACAAGTCCAGTGTTTCCCCTGCCATTCATTGGAGGGGCAGCCTGCCTCTCCAGTGCAACCTCAGAGAGGTGAAAATATTTTCTCTATGTAATTAACGTAACTCATAAGCAGAGGTCGACCAATTCATTGGAGGGGGCAGCCTGCCTCTCCAGCGCAACCTCAGAGAGGCGAAAATATTTTCTCTATGTAATTAACGTAACTCATAAGCAGAGGTCGACCAATTCATCGGTTTGGCCAACATTTTGAGATTAGTTCCTCTCAGCATTCACCAATGGTAGAGGCACACTAATCGATCGGCGTTAAAAGGCTTCTTTGCCTGGATTAGTGCTCTGTTGGACCTTAGGTCACATTGCAAATAGCATCTCACAGCCCATAGTGCATCAGAGCCCCACAGCCAAATGCCGCTTGTAACAGCGAGCCAAATACAAACAGCATGTGGTCGGTGTGGAAGTTTTGCATGGAGAGAGTTGAGAAACGCTGCCACGTAGCAGCACGCTCATCTACAGCAGTAAGAGCAATTAAGTAAGGTTGTTCAATCTCTTTCCTCACTCTCATTCACCTGTCAGTTTCAGCAGCCTCCATCCGCTACTTAAATCTCTGTTTATTCCTGGATCATTCACTCCGCTATCTGCACTGCTCAGCTGATTCAAAGAAGCCAGTGTTAGCGACACAAGCATGCTGATAGGTTGATTGATTGATTTTTGAGAGAAGAGTGAAGACGAGAAGATTCCACTGGGCACGCGTCTTCATATTTTTATGAATTAACAGACCTAAACAGATGAGAAGCACGTCTTTTACCTTTAGAAAATAAATTTGATGCTGTTGCACACGTCTGTAAAGCATCTAAACAGAGGCTGATGATGCTTCATATATCCACATCAAGTTGCGCAAAAGCACATAAACGACATACTTAATTGTAGTTACCTGATTATGTCATCACAACGATTTTAACTACAAGAGGGTTGAACACTGAAGAAAGCAAAACTGACTGCAGATTGCGGATTATCCGTCTTGCAAAGAAAAAAACTGTCCTTCATATTACACAGGTATCTCAATTTAACATTGCAGCAAATGCAGAGAAAGTTTCACTTTCTCCTGACCAGCAAGCAGGCTGTGTGCGTGAAATAGGTACCATGTGAGGGGCAACAGCTGTCATTCAAGAACAATTAACAGATTCCCTCTCATGTATTGAAGGTTATTGGGACACGATTCATAAATAAAAGATCGCCATAAATGTAAGTTATTTTATCCTTAACAGATGTTGTTAGGTACACGTCCTGATGCATTAAAATCTGAAAGGACACAGCAAATTTACTATCCATGCGTCCCAGGGATACACCGCATTGTTCCCATGTAAAACAAAACATTGTAAACAACAACTTGTGTTAAAAATCACAGTAACCAGCACAAGAAACCCTGCTGTCAGGAGACCAGGCAAGCACTGTTTCAACCCTCTGCGTATCTACTCAACACACGAAATCCCGTATGCACAGTCTTGCAACATGCTACTTTAGCCACTACCACAACAACAAGCCAGTTGCCACGGATTTCATTTAAAAAATTAAGGATACGAACTCTATTATTAAATACTCTAGTATTAAATTAAGGTTTTCAATGCTCGATGCTGTGTTAACTCATGTCGACAATGCTTTAATATCTAGGGGACGTGCTATAAGGAAATAAAGAAAACATACTGTGGTGTGGTGATAGAAAATACTTTGAATGGTGGTCGCCATTTTGTTATGCTCAGACGGCGACTGTGCATACATCCCGCTTCCAACGAGATCCTGTTTTTTCTCAAGTAAGCAGAAAAGGAAAGAAAAGGATAAATGTAAAAATGTTTATTTGTTGACTGTCACGGTGATGACAATGTTTTGTTTATTTGTTAAAATCAGCACTTTTATTGTTCATTTATTTTGGTACTACAAACACTTTTGTTTTTATTTGAATTTTGATATGTATTTTGGTGCCAGTTATGTTGCTACAAAAATGCTGTTTTATTTGAATTTTGCATGTCATGCCGCTGTGACAGCTGTTTTGTAATAGACTAAGCTTTTCCGATTTGGAATTTTGTTTTATTTCAGATACATTTTAAGCATACATTAATATATGCATTAATTTCTAATATCCAAAATAAAAATTTTAATGGGGACCCACTGAATTTCTCAGGGACCCACTCAAATCACCGTGGGTCCCGGGGACTCACTACATTGAAAGCCTATCGACATCACTGCATTAAACAGGCTGTTAAATTTTTGTTAACACAACAATTTCATACAGGTTATATAATTCCAGAAAGAATGAATAGCTAAGAATGAATAATTTATTTTATTGCTAATTTAGTATTATTTGATGTAGTATTTGTTTCGATATCGATGTGTACTTTTTATTTCTTATTTTGTTCAGTTATTTGTGTTTTTATAGGACTTAAGTTCAGTTTTGTATTTTCTAAGCAAGAAATTTGCAATAAAGTTCAAAAACGTCTGACTACTGATGGAGTAATCCGTTGCTGGCTTTTTTTTCCTGATTTAGACTATCGGCACTTTCGGTCATTGGTAAAATCCACTATTGGTTGACTTCTACTTATAAGTGTGCTTGTTTGATTTCAGCAGCGTATTTTATTTAAAAAAATCAGTAAATCAGTATATCGCAATATTCGTTTCCATGATATCTGTATCGATTTCCAGCTCCAAAAATCGATATTAAAAAGAAAAACAAACGTGTTTCGACAGGTCAAGTTAAAAGAGCAAGAGTGCATTTAAATAGCATTTTTTATTTTGATGTTATGACTGCTACATCAGTGTCTGGCAATTTAACAATACAAAAATAAATTGGACATGAAATTTCAAACTGAGTTCTTTTGAATCCATCTTCCCGCTAAACTATCGACAAAAGGTGATTAATTAAGACTATCTATATCGTACACAGCAACTTATATTTCAGCTCTGTTTTTACATTTTCAGTCAGCTTGCAATTTATACCATGGTCTTGGTGAATAGGATGTCAATTAACTTTTGATATACGGACACCTATGGAACTCCTCAAGTTGTTCCCGTTAAACAGTCTGTTGTCAGTCAGTACTGTTCCAAATAAATGCGCTTCAGCCACAAACTCTGCCACTTTAGATAGAAATTAAATTAAAAAAACTGAATATCTTTCGTCCAACACTGTGTGGTCCTGCAGTGCAATATCCTCTGAGCATCATGGTGCTCGTAAGACATGAGCTACAAGAAGTAGCCTACATTCTGATAGTAGTAAATTAAAGGGGTTAAACTAAGTGTCCACTGGCTAAACTGTCCGATTTTATGCAATGCTTATCTCATGAAAAGCTGAACAAGCCCTGTGTTTGATCTGAAAAGGGTTAGTAACTGAGTTTATGTGCGCCTTGCTACTACAGTCCTTCTATCTCTTCAGCCCTGTAATGAAACTTCAGGCTGCAGCCAATAATGCAAATGTTCACCAGTCATTTTCTTCGTGTAATTTGTTATTGATTTGGGGACAATGACATGGCTTACTGGCTAGCTAGACCTGTTGTTAAACATACTGGCCAATTACATTTACTGTTTGTCCACCGTGCGCAGTGTTATTGACTTTGAATCTTGCTACCATAACATTAGATCTCTGGCTAACATTAAAGCGGACTAGTTTATCTCCTGCTGCTACGTCATATCTATGGCCCGTCCTATTTACTGGAGTACTGAACTACATTTTCACTACATAAGAGCCTTATGGGACTGTACTGACTATTCCAGTTATCAGTCGAGGTCTTGGGTATTGCCAGGGAAACAAAGTTCTTGCTTGTTTAGAACTTTCAATTTTGACCACAGAATGCATAAATGTAAAAATTAATGGTCTAATTATTATTTTCTTTGGCTGAAGCTGGATAATGCCCTCCGAGGTGTCCATAATCAGGACTGAATGTGCTTCACGGAGGCAACACCTCCATATCATCCATTCAATCCTGTTAATGGGCACCTGGTCGGGCATTATCCCTTACATATCGCAATATGAATCGTATCACAATGTATCGTGATATATCATATCGTGACCCATGTATATTGAATTCCTTGTCAGTACCCAGCCCTAGTGTTTTATGCATTTTGTTGTACTAAGAATTGACTCTGCTCTGCTCTAGCATTCCTACAAAGGGTGTGGCCTATCTGTACTTCACACACAGACACAAAGAGTGACGAAGTGGGGACAGGTTGACTGACAGTTAGTGTTGGGGCTAACGTGTTTCAAAAGTAACTTGCTACAATAATTTATTAATTTTAGGCAGTAACAGAGTAATATAACGTGATACTCATAAAATTTCATTGATTTTGTAGTTACTGTGACCAGTAATGCATTACCACCAAAATTAAATGTTCACTGATATTTTTGCAAATGTTTGGAAATTTGCTGGGACGTGTTCAGAAATGCGTGGATCTGTTCTGATGTCATCCACATGACACCCATCCGTATTAATTTCTCCAATTTAGGACCAGCACCCACGTGGATCCGCATTTCACAGCGCCATACTGTGGGCTGCTTTTTAAATTATGTCCTAGCAGCTCCAGCTTTCATGGTAAAGTCTTTGTTGTGCGTTGTACTAGTGTACAAGTGTATTTTCTAACAATTTATTTTCAAGATTTTAGAGGCTGCTTTCAGTAACATTTATGCAAACAGTAATATCACAGCAAGCAGCAAAACTGAAAACTACCTGTAGTCTTAAACTTGACAGGACAGAGGTAATTCTCCAGGTGTAACAGAATTAAACTTTTGGCTTCTGAAATTTTTCTATGAACTTTTGGATTTACTGGAAGAACCTTAGACGTGACCAATCATGTTTGTACGTCTGGAGATTTAAATAATAAAAGTTACACAACATGGGTACTTGCGCACATCAGGAGATAGGGAAATGACATTATCTTTTTCTGTGGCAGGAGGATCCAACAAGTATTTAATGCAACACTATGTAACTTTCACTGCGACCCACTGCTTCGAAAAACGAAACTTAACGATGCACATTAATACATCGCAAAATTTTCATCATCATGCAAAATCATATTTTACAGAGAAGAGGCCTGCTGTTTTTCCTTCTGATGTTTGACAACTGCTCTGTACTGTCTGCAGCCTTTTATTTAGCAGAGCTGTCAACCGACCCACTGCTGCAGCTGCATGTTTGGTCTGCAGGAAGCCTACATGTTGCTTTCAGGAACCTCGGTGAATCACAGAGTTGAGGCAGAGCAGTCATAGGACATCATCTCCATAAAATATGACCCCGTTTTACTCAAATTGTTTTTTATGCGACATATGAACATGTATCGTTAAGTTTCATTTTTCGAAGCAGTGGGTCTTGGTCAAAGTTACATAGTGTTGCTTTAAGCTAATAATATGCTTACATTTTGTTAAGTTTTCCTTCCTATTTATTGGCATAGTCAAAATAATCATGGTGTGAACTTAAAGTACATCCAAACAGCACTGGTGTGTTAGATATGGTACGCACATAGAGGGATGGGCGATAGGTTAAAATTTTCCGACTGGCCACCGTCAGCCCAGTGATTGCCGATATATTCGCGCAGGTGTGTGCCAGCACATGCAGTGTGTAGTCATCGCTATTTATACTGTACACTGAGTGTCTCACCATGTAATGTTACAGCGGTGTTTTCTCTTACACGAAAAGCACTGCATGCCTGCACTGAGGAGTGTGCAGGGATACAGATATGAAATATATACAGATATGAATGCTGCTTATCATTTGTAGCTGTATTTGGACTCGCATAATTATTTGTGTATAATCATCGCTTATAATGAATATAATTCTCAGCTCGTCAGCCCGAGCCAAGCTGCTCTGTTCATCAACCTGCTCTGCACGTCAACCTCCTAGGGTAACCAGCACATAGAGCCCCACTCCACAGGTGGTCTGCTGGTGAATAAGTTGATAGATGAGCCATATGTTACTTTGCAACCTGGCTTATGCAACAACAATAACAGAAACAAATTAAACGATCCACGTTTTGTTTTTTTGTTTTTTTTATTTAATTGGTACAACTGAAGTGTAGCAATGTGGGTCCGCCTTCGCTAGATGCATGCACTCTCCCACAGCAAGGGACACACTTCCTATCAGGGGTAACGTTACCTACCTTTTGTGCTGTGTCAGTTACCTTGTTCCTCAACTCTTTTTTTAATCATAGTTAGAAAGCCATAGACTCTGCACGTTCCAATTTTTTCCACTTACAGGTTAATTATTTATTGAGTGAAATTTTTAAGGAGGTGTACTATTAATTTAGCAAAATGAAATGTCAAAAATAGACCAAAATATCGTCCCCAACAAACCAACTGGTGATGGGTGGCGCCCATCTCTGATAGTTGATGTATTTGTCCATTTGCCCAACCCTAACAGATAGCTTTACAATACCACCTCACACTGGATTTCAAATAAAATGCAGTTCACTTGAGCTTTTGTACTTTTGATTATTTGCTATATTACACTCTTCCATTTTTAATGCTTAGTCACACTTCTGTGTTTTTTTGGTGAAAGTAACACCAAGTAGTGTAATCAGTAACTTATTACTCTACACAGAAAAAAATATTTAAGGGAAAGTAATTACTTCTAAAGAAAAGTTATTACTAATATTTAATATATTACATTTTGGAAGTAACTTGCCCAACACTGTTGACAATAACTCAAGTTAAGGACAAAGTTGGTTTGAACCGTAAAACAAAACCAGGGGAAAACCAGGCCAAGAAATCAGCATTTTTCAAATGCAGCGCTACTCCAACAACCTTGTTGTTTGATGGGCAAGGTTTGCGATTTGACAAAATATCATATCCTGATTTTTTTCACAGCAGAATCACAATCTCAATTTTACCTGATTCTTGAGTTGTTCATATCAATAATAATAAGATCATTTTACAAGTTACGGCAAATGCAAGGCCAACAGTTTTGCTTACAAACGAATGGTAGGCCTATGTTTAGCTCCTGGTTCCTCAAAATGTGTTCTGTTAACTAACTGCAGACTCTGCGAAAGTAAATCAAAACTGAAAATACTGAACTTTTCAGGCAAATTTGTGTTATGCTGTGTCGGGACAGGCAGTGTTGACATCTTCTCGACACTGACGTCCCAATATCCCGATGGAACGAACATTCAGATGTCCGGTCGTTGACTCAGACGTGGCAGTCAAAACAGTGCTGTCTGTAAACATATGAAGCTGTACAACATGACTTTATACAACCAGGGATAATGTTATAAACACAGACACCACATTAAGTTTTCCAACATTTCTAAGAATTACACAACTGATACTGTGCAAAAATAATGATTATATCGATTATATTTGGTTGAGAGAAAAATGTGTTGTGTGTCTGAGAATGGCTGTGCCATATATTCAATATCTGCAAAATATCGAGGCTCATTCCATGTGCAATGAGCGAATGACCACAAATTGTTACATAAATGTTTAAAGCTGTAAGCTTGTAATTTGTTCTACAGTTTCACTTCTCTCCTTCTCCTCTAATGCCCTCTCACAGCTTACAACTCGCTCCCCCACCCCTTCCGAAAACTCTCCTGCACGCATGCGTGTTTTGTATCAGTATCAGAGGGAAGAGAGGCCAGTCAGAGACAAGGAACAGTGCAAAGTGTTGCTGCTGCTCATTCCGTGTGAACTCGTTATCTGTTAAGCTTTTCCTACTAGTGCATTGCTTTGTGTCTGCTATCCACTTTGCTGCTGCTGTTCATTGCAGTTTCTTCGTTGTCGGACAAATAAAGGATTATCTTATTTTACCATATAAGGGGAGGGAACTAACTTTACAGAACTCTTAGTATAAACACCCAAAGTTGAGTTAACTTTATTAGTGGGGTAATAACATTACGTGGTCATTCCCTTAATTGTGTCAGTACTTAATGAAATAAATGTGTAGGAGAATCAGGATACTGTCGCGTGTCATTTTATAAAATAATATTTCCGACTGTTACCTCAGCGTGTCATGTTTGTGAGAGAGGCAGGAGAGATGAAACAGAGAGTAAACTTCTGCGACAGCGCTGAGCCTGAGCTTAATAACTTTGACAAGCTCATCTTAGCAACTAACAATACAGTGACTTTTATGCTTACTGAATGCTTGTCTAACAGTTTTGACTTGTAAAAATGTTCCATGAAAACTTCTGTCCTCACTGTTTTTACACGCTCACTATCTGAGAGCAGCTCCCACAGGTATGAGACTGCCAGAGCAGTTAGTTAGTAGTTAGGTTAGCGGGAGTGTTTTGTATAGTGATATACAGTTGGTCCCACGCATTAGTGACCCCCCAGTAATGTTCTCCCCAAAAAATAAATGTTCCTCTTCCTCCCAAAAACAGAATTTCAATCAAGTAATGGTAAATTCCATGATATTGCGTGTTTAACAATAGATTCCGTTTTAGCCTAACCTTAACCTATCCTTAATTTTTACCTCACCCCTAAACTTAACCAGAACCTCAGAAGTCATATCACCAGTTCCCATGAGGACTACTGGTCCTCATATGGTCAGTGTTTATGACAGAAAAGGCCCTAAATAGATAACAAAAACCAGCACAAACACACGTACAGAGACAAAACACACACACACACACGCAGCAGAGAAGCCATAAGGCAGGTCATCCTACAAGGTGATCGTCCTCTTGACTTTTTTTTGTTACAACACAATGCCTCGCTTGTTCTGAAAAAAAAACAAAAAAGCTCTACGTCATAAATTCATTCAATTATTGAGCTCCTTATGTGATTAGAAGAGACCAGAGGAGCAGAATCACTTGTTGACCGTTGCAGAACAGAGCCGCTGCTTTTGCTGTGAGCCTGCGAACAACCAGCCTAGTGCTTGCACAAATTGACCTGTATTGGTGCTTAAACCATCCGAGAATGCAATTCAGGACTGTTTGCACTTGTTCCTTTTTGAAAGAGTAGCAGCCAGTGGTCAAAAACCAGCAGCTGGCCATTGCACTAGAGGTACAACATCATCATTCAGCTAGCACACAGACCAATCAGATGGTGCAACATCATCACTCAGCTAGCACACAGACGACAGCAGGTGTAGTGCTGGCCCGGACAAAAATACTGATAACGATTTTTTCCTGACTATTTAAGTGAAACATGTCATTTTTTAACAGCTGATTGAACTGGACAAAAAAAGGCTTCTACAGACACTTACAGTATGTATATTCTTTTATTTTGGAAAAATAAAGCTGTATGGAAAAACTAATCCATGCTGTACTTTGAGGAAGATTTTCATTTTTATTTTGTGAAAAATGAATCAAAAAATTACATTTAAAAAAAGAAGCAAAAAAAGGGCTTTGTTAAGAAAAGGTTAAGAATTAGTTATGCCCAATGTCCAATAAATTTCAAGGACTCTGTAAAAAGAGCTAAATGGATAATATTTGTTTAAAGACCATGTCACACCTGAAAGTGGCACTGTGAATTTTATCTGCCAAGAAATATGGGCTAATATCATGTGATAAGTACTACTTTCAGGTTATTTGGTAAACTACTGTAGCTTCCAAGCTAACCAATAATTAACTAGTCAGTCGGAAACATGCTAGCCCTATATCAGGGGTGGGCAACATTTTCTTCCAGAGGGCCACACTGACTAGAAAAGCAAGTGAAGGGTAGACATGTCACAGAATGATTTTATCATGGTATGATAACCTTGAAGCTCAACAAGCTCAGCTTAGGTAAGTGCAACGACAACAAACACTAAAAGCTTGTTGATCAGATGTATGGATAAAGTTTTGGCTTCATACTCACAAAGCTTTTACTTCACTTACAGAAACCAGTGTAGCTGTCGCCAACATGAGTAACACTAAAGTCAATCCTCTCTCCATGTGGAGTCTGACACGTAAACAAGCTCCGGGTGCCTGCGCTAATAAGCTGGGAAGAGGCTGCAGCCTGCTCTTTAAACCTGCAGCCCTTTAACACTGCGGCTCGGCAACGTTAACGTGTCCCATCCTCAATAAATGATGGGGATGGGATGTCAGTTATCTGTCTGTTAATCCCTGAAAACTACAAACAGCTTTCATATTTCATTTTTTGTCACTGTATTTGGTTAACAGTTACGCTACATTTGACTGACAGGTCAGTTTCTTTCTTTTAAGTTAACATGAACTTTACCAAACGGAGATGGGCTTGCCTTGTTAACATGCTAAAACACACTTTATTCAAACTGGACAGGACCCAAATAGAACTCACCAAAACCGTCTCTGTTAGTGTTTTCATTGTCAAAACAATCACCAAGTCCGGTCTGGTCAAAATAAATCAGAGTTAAGGGTCAGAATTGAAAACAACGGAGCACAGCAGCAACACGCCCGAACAGGACTGCTGCTGCTATGGGAGGGGGGAGTGTGACGAAACGGTCGGACAAAAGGGCAGCTCATACCTTTCTGGTATGAGTTTTGACACCGTGATATACCGTGATACCAGTTATAGCAACATAGCTAGTGAAGGGCCTCACATTCTACTAATGAATTGAAAGATGAAATACATGGTGTTGAATTAAGTTTTAAGTAGACTGAATTTGGTAGACATTACAAGCTGCTTTACAGTAGGCTATTTTTTTTAGCCCAGAAGGCATGAGGCCTTTAAAAAAGATCTTTCTGTTAGAAAATGCTGCACCATTGTAATGTCACTGATGGAACATTACTTGCTACAAAACTTGCATTATGTCATAAATATGAATTCAAGGCAGATTGCTCAGAATTAACAAAATTTTATTTTTACCACTAGGTAACATAGTTGCATCTGTACATAAAGAAAAATTAATATTCACAGACACTTGTGAAGAAATGTTCACATTCAAAAGTTCACTTTTTTTAAAAATCACTCCTCTGTTCAGTTATTCCTTATCATCTAAATGTGTGACTGTTTTACCTCTGTAATTAACTTTCAAACTTTCAAGCATTACAGTACAGATCTGAATAACTGAATGAAGAAAATATTAACTATTTATGAACAAGCATATTCTCATGTACATGAGGACATTTGTGCATCTTCTATTCCGCTTGTGTAACTTGTGTCCTATATGAGACTTAAACATAACCGACACATCTATGAATGACACTGTGTCATGAAAAACTATGATCAAACAAACTACTTTCGAACCGATATGAGTCACGAAATATTTAGATATCCACTCTGGGTTAAAAACATGACATTTAGAATCAATTTTTCTTCATTTTTGAAGCCATCCTAACTCCATTTTTGTTATCACAACACCTGGCCAGAAGCAGCTCAGATTCATAGTCATTAATTTTCCAGTATTAAGCTGCTACAATACACCAGAACAAGCTGAGCTACATACCATCCACAGTACAAAAACAACATCTGAGGAAAATAAAAAAAAAATCACACCACGCAGACAAATATGCTTCTCTGAGATCTATTCTCCAATTCCCTAAAAAACTTCATCCATTCGTATTTCCATCACAAAAGTAATTTTTCTGAGCTTTGTTTGGACTAACTTGTTTCCTGCCAGCTGGGGCTGACTAGTATGAAAAAAATCAGTGCACAAGTGCTTGTAGACTATTCATATATGCACATGCAAATACTACAGGGCTGAGTTATAATGTCATAAATGAAATAAACAAGCTTAGCTGAGGGCTCTCCAGTGAGGAAAACAAAGCTATTCAACCAGGGTGACCTGACGATGACATAGCTACTTCCTGGAATGGGAGGCTGCAGTAGCAGAGCTGTCAAGAGAAAGCATCTTGGTTCAAACAGAGAACCAAATGAACAATGTCAGTAAGCCAGCCAGTATTAAGTTATTGAGGTATACATGGTTTAGAAATCCTAGGTACAACTTTAAAGACCATGAAAAACACAGACTCTCCTCTTAGTCAATATTCTTTCGTTCATTTCATTTCATTCAGATTACTGACACAGAGTACTGACATGCGGTAAAACTTGTCTTATTACCAGTGTCTATCTTACTGGTAGCCTATTTTTTTTGCTGTTTAGCTCATCTTAGCTTATTTTGTTATATCCCTCATTACAGCAGCTAATAGACTCATACATTTTACAGCACTTTCTCACTAATTCTTCAGGTGTTTACACACTATTTATTTGGCTAGTTACCTTATCTCATTTGGGGCAGTACCACCTCCTAAGGGGCCTTCAGAGAGTGGCTGGGGTTAGGGTTAGTCAGAAGCAATATTTCTGAAAGGGGGCCTTTAGGTGTTTTTGAGGGGCGCTTGGGCAGGTTTACACAAAAGATTCACTGACTAATCATTCAGATTTATAATGTGTATATTAGTGGCCTCGAAGAGTCTGCAAGCTGAGTGGATTGTTAAGGACTGGCTCTGAAAACTGCTCACATTACTAGACAATGTGGGCTGAACATCTGCAGTGACCGAGGTTCCTTAACAGAAGTAGGAATAAATCAGCCCCGAATTCTATACTATAGTCTGAGCCACAATTACTAATTTTGGCAAATTCCTGTCAAATTTGGTACTGACTGAAACAGCAGTCCCCTCTACAATCACCCCCCATTCTCTCTACAAGCAGTACCTGTAGGCAGTGAATCACATCAGCATCAGAGAGGACCAAGGACAGCAGGAGGGACTGACACTAGCCCCTTTTAGGCAGCCTTTTTAAGGCAGCCCTTGGGGCGTCTTTTCCCTGCCTTGCTGTCTAGTCACCTTTTTTTCAGTTAAAAGTAAAGCGGATTGGGGGGGGTTACTTTCGATCCGCCTCTGATCTGCCTCCGGAGGTAGTATCAAAGCTGCATTACAGGCAAGACGGCATTTGTTTAAATGATTAAGCCGGCTGGCTAGGTCAGGGCGTCTATTTTACCTTTACAGAGAAGAGAAAAAATCTAATCATAAGGAATTCAACAAAAGTATGACAGATTGGACATTAATGACTGTTTCACATTACTGGCGGATTTTTTCAACCATTTTTAAGCAGTGTAATCATTTCTCTACCTGTTTGTGGTAGGAGTATGACCAGGAGACATGATAACAAACATTTAGGACAAATCCATAACTGAAAAACAGATTTTTATTCCTGTACAAACCTCTCTCTCAATTAAACTCAGATGTGTTTAAGAAATAAAGAAATAATTCGACGGACTTAAGTTTCACTTAGATGCAGGACACTGCTGTAGAAAGACAGGAAAAAAACTCCAGTGGAGAGCAGCCCGCTGATCTGTGGACACCTGTGTGGAAAACTCTCTCTATCTTTTTTTTTTTAATCATAAAATAACACAGTGAAAACTGCCCACTGTAAATATATAGCCTGGAAAGATTTTTGTAGACATAACCTTACACACGACTGTGTCGGATATTGGGCATTTTTATTGACAGAGGGCATATTAAGCTCAAAGGAAATCAACAGAAGTAGACCTTTACTAAATGGATTTTTATTTGTGTTACATTATTACTGCCAGAGTTTTCAGGAAGTTTCTACACAGTGTAATCACTTATTTAACTGTTTCTGGCGCATGTCGGGCATTTTTCTTAACAGAGGAAGCTGATGCTGATGCTGATGCTGTTATAGACGTCACACTGGTCATGTCTCCTTTGAATCCGCACCCTGGCTTGCTGTATAAAATGATATATTGACATAAATATGCACTGTTCGGTTCTGTGTAAATTAAAAGAAGGCTGATAATTGCCAGGTTTTCAATGCAGGGCTTCTCTGTGGAAAAAGGGCTACTGACTGATGACTTTGTTCTTCTTTCTTTCTAAACTTGTTTCTAGTATGCTATTACCGAGTGTAAAGTGACTATGCAAACTTGCAAACTTGACTGTTACTACATTGGAAACAATATTAAGTTACACTTAAAATATATCTTAATTTTGATCATGTCCTAAACTTGCAATGCTTTAAAAATGACAACTTAAAAAACAGAGGTATCCATGAATTGATATAATAAGAATAATTTGGAGAAGGAAAGGTGATAGCCAATTAATTGGACACCTGCCCCTGCTACAAGCTAATGTTAAGGTAGTGACAAGGTCAGTGTAATGTTCTAATAAAACAGACTCTGTTAGAAATTCTACCAATATAACAACAACAGTAGACACTGGCATAACATTTTTCTGCTCTTGAATTTTCATGCCGCTTTATTTTAGAGACGCTACTAGCTTGTCCACATGACACAGTTGCAAGTTGTTTTCATGTTACTCTGAGAACTACAACCTTAAAGTCAGCCTCAAAGTCAACTTGGAACATAATAGTACATGTAAATAAATGTAGCATGTGTGACATGCATTGTTGGGCTCATTACTTAAAAAATTAATATATTACTCATTACTCATTTCAAAAGTAATTTAATTATTTATTACACCATGTCCAAAGTAAACCGCTACATTACTCATTACTTTGCATTACAATCCACAAAAATTGGTAACTACCTCCTTTCTCCTCAAAATTCTGCCCTCGCCTGTGAATGCACATATTTACACTGGACAGCGTATTACCAGCGGACCCCAGGCAATTAGTAATAATTGCAGAGGACGTCTGTGATCTTAAAGCCTCTGGGAACACAAATCCTTAAAAACTTGCTTAATATGTAATTTAGGTTCTAACGAGCATAATAAAGCATCAAAAACATTTTTCAGACATTAACCTCAGTCCAAACTTGAAATACTGTCATTTTCAGATTTTGGCAGTTTAGTTGATTTGGGTGTGGTTATCCCTGATTCCTATTACATAATATGGATAAAGCCAATTAACAATTTAAAGTCTAGTGTCACTGATTAAAAAAAAAAAAAAAAAACTACTCTCCTCCACTCAGTCTGCCTCCTCAGTCTGAGACAATTAACTCTTCTCATGCTTGTTGTATTTAACCTTGAGCATATGTAAGCAAGCTAG
Organism: Naso vlamingii; assembly: GCA_029822935.1. Lineage (NCBI taxonomy): Eukaryota > Metazoa > Chordata > Actinopteri > Acanthuriformes > Acanthuridae > Naso > Naso vlamingii. Next base: position 3,448 of record JAPQLA010196299.1, on the reverse strand, counting down.
GCAAAAAGCAAATGGACTGACCCTTCGCTAAGCGCCGCCCTAGAATGCAAACGGACCAATCGAGTGTGGCATTTGCCAGCTCTGACCAGAGTCTGACAACTACAGGGCTGTGCTCCATTGAAACTAATGCAATCTTTTCAGATTTTCTTCATTTTCAGGGTGGCATATTGGCTGTTTTTGCACAGTCATTGAGCTACCTGACCTGAAATCTCATAAAATTTCTTTTACAGTATCAGCCAGAGGAGGATGTTGCCAGGAGAGGCATGAGGAAAGTCAGCAAACAGAACATGCAGCCATACAGGTATTGAAACTAAATTTTTGGTATCATGACAACCCTGTTAAAATATGTGCATTTTCACTATTTCAAGCTACATTTCAAGAGGCTTTAATACTGTGCAAATCTGCCATGTCAGTTATTTGTGAAGAAAAAATTTCACTTATTACCAGCCATATTTCACCAAAATATGTGATAATATTAGTCTTGTGCAAACTGACATTGTCTGTGATTTGGGGTTGCATTCCTTTTTAAACATCTATTTCTGTCACCAGACAACTGAACAATGCTGAAATTTGATTGTGGCTCATAACACGTCGGACAGCAGCCAACAGTTGCACTGTCAGATTGGCTTTATTGACGTTTTAAGATGAGAGAGAAGGTAATAAGCAACTTTTCAGGTTCAGCTGGTTGTGAGGTGAGTGCGCAGGGACCGTCCAAAAACACTGGTAAAATTTCAATAACTTTACTACTTAAGAGTCGAAAATTCAAGGAACTACTCATCTCACGGATGGGGGAAGTGATTTTAATAAGACTACATTACATAAGGCCTAAGTAATTTAATATGCTGTTCGGTGTTGCACTTTGAAGCTGGTCCCTGCACATGCGCCTGACGGCCAGCTGCTCATGGAGATCAACGAATTTGCCCCACTTGTTTGGAGGAAGAATAGATTCCAGAGTGTTGTCTACCTTGAAGGAATGAAGACAAAGAATTGCATAAGTAACTTTGTAACATTGTGTTGAGTTATTTTCTTTTGGAGTTACTGTAATATCATTACTGAAATTCCATTAGTAATTAGTTACACTACTCATCACTGGAAAAGTAATACTATTGCAGTAACTGTTACTAATAACGCCTTATTGCCCAACACTGGTCACCAGGGTGCAAAATTACCATTCGCCAAAAGCAAAATGCTGGTAGAATTTCTATTTGACCCGAAAATTTCGGGAGCCACCCAACACATTGGACGGTGACTTTTTTGCCGAAAAATATGAAAAAAATAGTAAATCCAGCAAATGACAGGGTTTCCCTCAGCGATGTCTGTTGCAGTTGCTGCAGCTTTAGTTTCATTTTCCTTCTCTGCATTTCTCCCCCTCATTTAACATTATCTAATTATCTATTCCAACTGGTGGATGTATTGCTGACAAGCTGGTGATGGGGGCTTCAGGGCTCTGCTGACCTAAGATGAGCACGTCTTCACTAACATCCGAAACTACATGTTAAATGCTCCATGGTCTCTTGAGTTAAAGCTCAGCCTATCCATGAAGTGTACAATTTGAAACAACTTATGTGTCTGGAGAGACACAAAAATCTTTGAGATACAGACAGTTCTCAACAAATCCGGTAATGCAGCAGATTCCTGCAGGTTGTGTGGAGGTGAGGACCAGTTTACTTAAGCCTAAATCATACAAGTTAACTAACATAGGCTATTTTGTTTTTGCACTCTGTAGCACTTTGCTTTGTTGAACTGTACTACACAAAATACTTTTCATTTGCTTACAATCTGCTTTGGTGGTATGTGTAGAAATAGGCTTACATGTTACATGTATATATGATATGCAACGCAAAAAGAATCTATATACATAAATTTTTTTTCCTGGTAACAAAAAAAAAACAAAACAAAACAAAAGTCTGCCGAGTAGAATTTTTCATCTATCCGATACTTGGCTGGTAAGCTAAAATGTCAATTTTGGACTCTGTCGGTGACACGATGCAACATGATACTATTGGCCTATACAAGGTATACGCATAAAGGAAAACTTGCTTCCTAGGAACTGCCCAGTAACTCAGAGAAAGCAGTCACTCACAAATAACACAGAATACAAGCAATAAAAAAAAATGAAAATGGAATTCAGTAGGTACTTTAAGTGGAAATATTATCAAGGGTGCAAGTTTTTTAAAAGGTAGAGAATTTCCTAAGAATTAATGACAGGTTTTTCAAAAGCCATTATTTTAAAATAATAAACTAAAACATTCAAATTGCCTTGTCTTTTGAGGGTTATGGATATTTAACAATTTCATTTAAAGGTCCCTAAAACTCTGCATGGTCTACATTTGAACAGGCTGGTAGTAGGGCTGGGCGATATATCGATTATACGTGGTATACCGAGATTTGTTTCACGTGTGATATAGTGAACGCCTATACTGCCAACATCGAGTATACACTGTCACATAAATGTTTTGAGCCGTCAGCCTGTATTTGGCTCTGGAGTGTCACTTCTGTCACTCTCCTCTAATGCTCTCTCACAGCATACAGCTCACTCCCCCGCCCATCCAGAAAACTCTCCCAGTGCATGCGTGTTTTGTATCATTATCAGAAGGGAAAAGAGGCCAGAGAGAGACCAGTGACAGCCAAAGTGTTGCTGCTGCTCACTCTGTGTTTATTAGTCAAAAAGACTAAAAAAAGCGCTACATAAATACAGTCCATTTACTATATAAATACAGTCCATTTACTTACTATTTGTTAAGTTCTGCTGAACGTTACTAGTGCACCGCTTCGCTTCTGTCATCCACTCTACTGCTGCTGTTCAGCACAATTTCTCTGTTGTCGGACTAATAAAGGATGATTTATTTTATCACATAAGGGGAGGAAACTAACATTACAGCGCACTTTACATAAACACCCAGACTAATGTTAACTACGCTAGTGGGCTAATAACGTTATGTCGTCAGTCCATTAAGGTAGTTATACACTGGGAGCGTCACGAATAAACGAAAATGTGAATTGTTCAGACGCAAAATGTTCGGATCAAAACTCTTCACATGACAAGCAGCGACAAGAATTTGCGACAGAAACACAGGAATACGAATTTGCCAAAGAGTTTTGACAGCTCACGCCACAGAGGGAGTAGCAGGCTCACAAATACGCTTACAAATACGATACTAAAACATAGCAGAAAACATAACAGAACTTATCAGCCATCAAACAGAAAATATTTAATAAAAATACAACACCACACGTCATAGGCATTAACAGTGGGTGTAAGCCATATGATTAGATAGCTGAAAAGTAAGGCTGTCAAAGTTAACGCGTTATTAACGTGTTAATGCAAAATGCTTTTAACGGCACTATTTTTTTTATGTGGGGGGTGGGGGGGTGGCGCCGTCTTATAATGTTACAGAAAACCTGCATATGTTTTTTCTCCTCATGTTCCTACACAACAGAACTTGTT
>JAPQLA010196282.1:1537-12418 GCA_029822935.1 Naso vlamingii | reverse complement strand
CTAATGAGGTGAATTTGAGTATTCGTAGAATAATTTTTAACAGTCAAAATACGGCTGAATTTCTTTAATTTGTGACTCTGGTAGGGTTAACAGCAACAGGAAGCTGCCAAACCATTTGGGATTTTATGCTATGAACGCTCAAGTTCGCCTCCATAGACAGTCATCAAATTGGACTTGCTTCGGGGGCACTGTGGAGTGTCTGATCAGAGTTTGGTAGTGACTAATGTTTGGTCCCATGACTTGAGCAGGCATTGACATCAGTGGTGAAACCGCGAGTCATCCAAACTCTGTACTACATGCAATGAGCTGAGGCCCTATGTCAAAAAATTTGGAATATCCCTTTAATAGTCTGATTGTTCAAACAGCCTCTGATATTACTAACCTGTAGAAGAAGAAATGTTACATGCAGACCTCAACAAGGCTCAGATCAAGAAAGCCACAACAGGACACGATGAACAGACACATACAGAAAATGAAGGTGAGGAGAGAGAGAGAAGAAGAGGCTCTCAACTTAACCTCCATCATCTTCTAATTTTATGCCAGCAGGGCCACTTACTGTCTCTGATGGGGAGAAATCCTCCATTTAGATCATGTGGACGGGAAGGTTGAGAGGCCTGTCCTTCCCGCAGAGCTGTGACTTGGATATAGTAGCGCTGGTCTCGGGTGGTAAGGGCCCCTGTCAGGTTGCACACCAGCGGGTGCATGACTTGCTCACAGCCAACCGCCGGCATCCAGGATAGTCCACTTTAGAAACGAGAGGAGGGAAGAAGACGACTTTAGAGGGTCAAAACAAACGAGTCTGGACGTTTTAAATTCAGCCGTAGTTGTAGCTTTAAACTGACCTCTGTAAATAAACACAGCAGAACACATTAGTCTAGTTGTGTTTCCACTCAAATGTATCACAAATTTTAACAAAATTTTCAGATATTCAGCAAAAAAATTTGCAAAATTCCATCTATTGCTGTTGATGCGACTATTGGAGTTGTTCATCAAGAGCATCATCAACAGTAGGTGGCGCCAATTCTCAGGTCGGGTCCCACTGCAGAAGAAGACGACGCAACGAGATGACGTAATGAAAGAGCAAAAAACAAAAACAAGAGAAAAGCTACAGAAAACAGTGGTGACGGAGAAACACTGGGCAGCTGGAAACTTTTGTACATCTACTACTCGAGCTCCAAGTCTCTCCGGTATAAATCACGTGATTTCTGTCCGTCGCGGTCCCTTATTGCCATGCCAGCTTTTGCATCTCCTCCAAGTGTAAAAAAAAAATTCCTGTATTTGTTTGTTGTTGTTGTTGTTGTTTTTTTAATCTTGCAGAGTTTCCGCTCAGTTTTTTAACAGGTGGATGGAAACCCAACTTCTGTTTAGAGGAATATTCAGGGATTTTTGACACAGTGCCTCATTTTCCACCTCCACAGTCCTACGTGTATTCACTTCACTCGCCTTAATGACACTATGACAGACAACACGACCCAGTGGAGTGATGCGACTCGTTACAGGCGTTACTCGTGAATTAATCGTATTCTTTTTTTTTTTTTTTTTTGAACCCAGCTTCGGTGTAAGCACAGCTGAAGTTTGAACACTGATGAAACCAACCTGTCTGTGTGCCAGCTGACTTGGTAATAGACTCCAGTTGGTGTCCCTGGACCCGCTTCCCAGTTCAGCGTGTGGTTGAAATTCTTTGAGGTAAGGTTCACATTGACGGGCTGGGGTAGTTCACTCATAGCTGGAATACAAACAAACAAGATGTTAATAGTCAATTTCTATTTGATCTGCACATCAGACTTGTTAATGAGGTCGACACTGTCAGCAGGAAAATCTGAAAAAATCTGGGGGGTGGGGCGACACAGAAAAAAGTGAGCGGGGATCTATAGCCGCTCCTCCACTACACTAGTCTCTACGAGCACAACTCACCTACATCTACAACTTCACTGTTGAAGGCTGAGGTGCATTGTGGGAAATGTACAGCAGACAGAATTCTTGGATTGAAAAAGACATGATCTCTTTTTTAGGTAATTGATTTTGATAATTTTCTTTTTTAAACAGCCCAGTGTGACATCAGCAATTTTTATTATTAATATTATTGTTCTTCTTCTTATTAATACTACTATTAAAGATACTGGAGTATGATACTGACTCAGTGAGACTCTTTTGAAAGGTGGATCGGCTCGTTTTTCTGTAAACAAAAAAATGTCCCGATTCTCAAAATGTGCCTTTATCACAAATTTTTTTACTTTGATTACATGAAGATTTTTAACCTCATTCTTGAACATAAAAAATCTAGAAAAATCACATATTTCAAAGACAGCTGTGTATATTCTCAGTGAGTGACATACTATGTGTCACTGTGTCATAATGTCAACAGACGATCACCTTGGCCCTGCTCTGAATCCTCTTTCAGTGAGCCGAAAGGCCTCACACTCGTTTGAATATTTGATGATTGTAATGATTAACCAAGACTTCCAGAGAGAAAAAACCATTAATTCAAACTGGGCTCCATATCAAACGCCTCATGCTTTTGCCTTGAACAATAAGGTGCTGTCTTCACGGGGGAAGGCCCCTCGATTCAGGGTACTCCCACAGACATATGACCTCACCTGGCTGCGTAACTCACCTGGCAGGACGTGAAGCAGCCACGTGAGCATCCAAATGAGAGCGGACATGACAGGCAGAGCATCTCTGCTGCGCTGCCATCAGTCAGCACATCCTCCTGGACTCTGCTGCTGCTTTCACTTTCCCAATGACGCGTCTGTCAGAACAAATCTGCAGTTTCAATGCGACAGCAAAGGTGAAATTTATCACGTCTGATGATTAAACACACACAAGAACTGCAGCTTTTCACACGAACACAATGGATGTGATGAGAAAAAACGTTAAACATGTGTAAAGCATCACCAAAGTTACTTTCCACTGACAGCACATAGTTACTGTAGATAAGCTTAGTCACGACTTGTACGTTACATTACACCAATACAGGTTAATGCTTTTTAAGCACAAAACTGTTCAGCTATTTGTTCTCATATTGTCTATTTTGTAATTTGAATTTTATTAACAGTTTTTACACTCATGCTTACTGACTAGCAGTGCTTGCCTTTTCATTTCTTTATATTCTGACAGCAGTACAAATCCCTTGTAAGTGCAAACCTCCGTTAACGTTAATGAACTCGAATGAATTTGGTCAAAATAACTGTAACATCTGGCTGAGCTGCGAAATACTTTCACTTTGTCTGTGTGACTTAGCGACCGTTCAGTTAGCTCAAAACATCCAGGTTGTCATCTTCACTGAAAAACACACGCAAAACGGACTAACGACAGAAAATAACGCTGTATGACATTATCCTGACGTTACCCCAAAACCAAAAGTGTCTGTCCTCGAGACGCCCACTCGCCGGAAATACAGTATAACGTTAACTTCTTAACCGCTAGCTAGCTAACGGACTGGCATAAGCTTTGTCTGCTGCACTAGCTAACAAGCCGAAGCTTCTGTAACGAGTAATAAGCTACAAAATGCTAAATATTATTACAGGTACCTGTCTTAGCGAGAGTTTCCATGTTTCTAAGCCAGTTTTGGGAGACAATCACAGGAACAAACTCCGGCTGAAGACGCGCTCAGTCCTCACTACAGCAGCTCCTGCTCATGCTGCCTTCACGGAACTCCAGTAAATCTGAACTCACCGTGACAGCGCGGCGAGACTTTGAGCTCATTATTTCACACTTTAAAATAATGACAAAATAACAACAGTAACAGATTTCCGGCGACAAATTGCTTTATTTGTAGATATAGTGGTAAAGAGCAATTTGATTGATGTAAAAATGAAATCAAACGGTTACAAATCAGATTATTGTGTATTACACAGTTAAAAAAAAAACAAAAAAACACAAGGATTTGACTGATCAACATTGATTCTCCAGCTGTCAGGTGTTGGAAAAAGTCTACTCCACTTTGTCCCCTGAAAGTTTTCAGTGTCAGTCATATTTCGGGAAACAGTGGAAAATTATCACAGATGTATTTTGCGGCTTTTTTGCGTCTTTAACGTTGGCCGTGGATGTAAATGGAATCTACGAGAAGAACATAAAGGCAGCACACTGATAGGAAATCACGTGACCTAGTGGAAGCCGTGCAGGACTCCAACACGCAGAGAGCGAGAGGCAGCACAGCCTGAAGTATGAACCACTTTTCACTTCAGTTCTTCTAGTCTGATGCTTGAAACTCGGAGAACATTTAGAACTTTGAAACTTAAACGACTCACATGAACTTTCTGACCCACATCACGACAACAAAACTCTAATATTTTATCTCCTCTCACTGTTTGTGTACAAGTGTGCATACTACAGACTATTAAAATATTTACTGTTTAAGTTACTGTCACAAAATACATCTACTTCTTCCCTGTTTTGTTGTTTTGTCCCACCTGTGAACAGTGCCTCAACTTGCACTGATGTGGACTGCACTGCATTGTGGGACTACAGTGTACATCAACATCCCAAAGAAAAAGTGTGATGGTGACTTTTTTTTCAAGATAGAACAAAGTAAAGTAGGCTTACATATTTAAAATTCAGTACACATTCACTTTATAAAGGGGGGTGGGGGGGTAAAAACTGAAAAATGTCCATCTGCAGGACTTTAGGGTGTTTATAAGCTTTTATAACAAAACAAAAGTACTAAAATGACTGAAATTTAGCCGCCTCAGTCGTTTTCTGCTTTCTGCCCTGCTGCCACACTGACATCACCTCTGCAAACACAAACAGCGGTTATACTGCGAGCTCAGACTTTATGCAACTAACTCCAAAATTAACTGCAAGAGAGACTATGAGAGGGAGGAATTTAGTTCCTTTTGTAATTTGGGCCTGCCAACATCACTGAATTCTTCCATGTATGAATTTAAAAGGTTTTACGAAAATCTTCAAAATATTTATTACAGCTTACTTGAGGTCATTTTAATTTATTTGTGCTGATTTATATTCAAAAACTTTTGTTATCTCAGACCAATATTGTCCATCACATTTAAAGGGAAAAAAAAAATCCATAGAATTTTGCAGATTTTCATATTGGATCACGGCTGAAAATGAAAAAAAAAAATCAGGGTCTGCTCTAAAGTAAATACCAGCTCAGATAACGACTGAGGCATCTCAGCATGTGTTCAAACATCTCCTGCAACAAACTAAACAAACAACGTCGTTTTCTTTGATCTTGCAGACCGTTTCAGAAATGTGTCAAAAAAAAAAAGCTGACGCAGAAAAAACATTTTGCTCTTCTTCACTTTGCTGATGTGTTTTGTCATTTAAAAGCAGCTGCAGGGGAAACGTGTCGATGTGTTGTGTCCTTGCCTTTCCTTTAAAAAAGGAAAACAGACCAAAATAACAAAACACATAACACACAATAAGAACAATTTATATCGTGTGTTTCATATAACTGGAGAATTCCTCTTCCTCCTCCTCCTCCTCCTCTTCAGTCTCACCGTCAGTAGCATTGATGCTGCCGGACAAAGTCCCTGCATGTCTGCCTTCATATCCAGACTCAGTGGAGTCTTCTTGTGTCGGCAGCATCATCTGTGTCCGATCACCTGCATCAGTCTGTGGGTCTGTGGGCAACAGAGACTCCACATCGCACAGGTTTAAAAAGTCTGTCAGAGAGTCTCCCGTGTTTTGCTCCTCTTCCTCACATCTAGCCAGAGCTCCGAGTGTCACTGAGAGCAGATTAATGTTGCCTGAGCCGTCACACACCCCCTCCTCCTCCTCCACCACCACCTCAGCTGTGACATGTCTCTGGACAACTGTCTGATGTCCCTCAGTTAGTAAAGAAATCTCTTTTTCATCATTTTTGGCCTCCTCTTCATCACATTCAACCTCAAGCTCTGCCTTCGCCGTCAGGCTCCCAGAGTTTTCTGATGCAGCCGGCGTTGTGTTCCCCGACACGTCAGCAGAGTCCTGACAAGACGTCTGACCTGAGGAAAACTCCGCAGCTCTATTCACGTACACATTCATTCCTTCATTGTCCTCCTCTTCATCCTCCTCTTCATCCTCCTCCTCCGAGTTAGCATCCCTGGTGGCTGGTTGTGGCGTTGTGCGATTGTTGAGCTTCCTGTGTTTGTCCGTGTCCTGGATGATGGAGACGTTGTCAAGGATGGTCCTCTCTGGGGTCAGGGTGTAGCCTCGGCTCAGAGCCGCCTGCAGACGCAGAGACAGAGGAGGAAGAGTTGATGAGGATGACAGTGAGACACTCACTATGTTTACATGGACACAATATTCCGGTTTTTGCCCTTATTCTGAAAAAGAAAATATTCCGACTCAGCTGTTTACATGACAAAAGAAGATGAACACTCCACTATCACTCCTGTTTGCATGCAGCTGTGCACACTTCGAGAAAACGTGATGAGTCACGCTCCGTTTACTCACTACAGAGGAATTCACGTCCGTTTCAAACTGCAGTACGTGGTTTACCCTCGCTGTCACACTTCAGCAAGCTCTGCAGATCCATGCTCCTCAAGCGATGCTTTTTGTGGCCATGTTGAGCGTGCATCTGTTCTTTTTTTTTTTTTTTGAAGATATTTTTGGGGCTTTTTGTGCCTTTATATCTTGGATAGGACAGCTGAAGAGTGGACAGGAAACAGGGGAGAGAGAGAGGGAATGACATGCAGCAAAGGGCCACAGGTGGAATCGAACCTGTGGCTGCTGCGGCGAGGAAAAAGCTTCTGTAGATGGGGCGCCTGCTCTACCAACTGGGATCCCCAAACTGCTCCGGGCATCAGTTAAACCACCATTACATGGTGTCAGTTGGATTTTGTTATAAACTTTTTTTTGGTTGTTTACTTTCTTATTTAAATAAAATAACGGACAAGGAACGACTTGAATGTAAGCAATTTTTTTTTAAATTAATGCATTGCAGATGTATCAGATCGAGACTCGGCATCGGCAGATACTCAATATTAAATGACTTGGATTGGGATCGAGTGAAAAAAGACTTGATTGGGACATCCCTATGTGAATGTTAGTGTGAAAATGGTAGTTTGTCTTAATATGTCGCCCTGTGATGGACTGGCGACTTGTCCAGGGTGAACGCCGCCCTCGCCCAGTGTCAGCTGGGACTGGCTCTTGCAAAGGTTTTGATAAAATAATCGATAACACTGTCATGTCAGCGCAGTGACTATGAAGCTGCTGCCGACAGCTTCACCTGTAGATTAAGTAGTTATACTGATTATTCAAACCGTTCTTTGACTGATTGATTCTTACACTGAGCACTCTGGGCAGAGCCTTCAGTTTACAGATGAATCCAGTGTGGTAGAGGAGCAACATGGAGGTCATCAGGCCACCGAAAAGAAAAATCAGAGGACCAACAACTGCACCTATGTCAACTGGACCTGGACACATGCACACACATACACACACAGAGATACACACACAGTAATCACGTCAGTAAGGTAGTATAACACCAGGACGCCGTCACAGCAACAGAAACAGCAGCTCACCTCTGCTCGGCTCCACAGGGCTCGTGAAAGTGCACGTCCAGGCCGACGGCTTGATGTTTTTGTTAACATTGGACTCTGGGTGCACCTGAACGCAGTACTCCGTACCCCTCTGTAAGTACTCAAGGGTGAAAATCTTGTTGTTTGTAAAGTCGAATTTCTCCTGCAGGTCAGATATCAAGAAATAATTTCTTCATTATTGTGTGACCGATCGTAACACTGGTGTGTAACAGGACAATCATTCTGTCTGAGCAGTGAGCCAATATGTATGGAAAAACGAAAAAACCTCTGACGTTAGAACTATTTTTGCTTCTAAAGAACTTCTTTAATCGACTGATTATGTTTATATATTACTTATATGATTTTAAATGAATTAATTTAACACTGAAGGCCCTATCTAACACCCGAGCGTAAGATAGGAAAGTACCTGCTAAATGTCCTTAGAACATATTTTGGATCAGAAACAGTGGCCTAGCCAGAAATGATAACAGTTTCATTCATAATTAAAGCTTTCCACCTGTTTTTTTAAATAATTATTTTTAAATATCAGGACATGCTCGCCGTTTTTGGCAAGAATACACCAGAAAAGAGACTTGAAGAAAACACACACATATTCAAGTGAACACCGTGCACGTGTGTGAGCATATTTTGTATCTCCAAAATTATTCACACTCATAACGATAAATTAATAAAGCCTAATTAATCTGCATAAACAGGACAGGACCACAGCTGTCAGATCGTCTTTACAGATCAGTCGCTGACAGCCGGAGCACCTTGTGTCTTTGCTGGATCCAGAAAAACGAGGATTGAACAGTTCTGATTACATCTGAAAGAGGCCGCTGCTCTGACAGGGAGAAAAACTATTTTCTACTTCCGTCAGAGCCTGATGGAACCGTGCACAATTTTACACAAAGGGCATGCCACAGTTTCTTCTCCGGGCAGGAGATGGCGAAGGTGGGATTTTACACAGCTTGAATAAGTTCAAACCTTTGCATCTTGCGTCACAGACGAGTGTTAGATAGGGCCCTGAATGCAGACGCAGTCATCACACACAATACAGCTCAGAGTGATCAGAGAAAACAAACCTGTGGTGTGACACCGGAGTGAAAATGGGTTTCTTACCACATTTACATCCATTCTTTTCCACAAAATTTTGTATCGAGGATGGAGGATGCTACCAATATCACTGACTCTGACTTGGTCCTTGTCGGGCTCCGGCAGGGAAATGTTGACTTGGATGCAGTTGCCACATCCAGTCAGAGAGAGTTTTGGAGGACCTATTTTGGCTTGTCACAAAAAGAAAACAATCTCTTCAAATTTCTGTTTCATTACGAATTTAAGCCCTATCACAGGGTTCATTACAATCATATACAACAGTAAAGATCACTGTTATGATGGACGGCGCAGTCTTGAGAGCTGGAGCTCGTCGCTGACATCACTGCCAGCTGAGAACAACGAAGGTACAGGGACACTGAAAGTGCTTCGGCAGTCTGTTGAAAAACACAATACACTCCTGTCTGAACAGACGAGGAACTCATCGAATGGTCGGTCATGTCATGTCATGCCGATGTTCTGACAAAACACGAAGTTAGACAATAGCTTATGACCAAACAGCTGTTTGTTTGTTTGTTTGTTTCATGAAGCAGCTCAAAGAGTCGTTTTCGGGTCATATGCCGGTGTTGAACTTGGAGTTTTAGTGTCGGTACATGACAGGAGACCACTGAACATTTGGTGAGTTTCACGTCATTGAAAACGAGCGTTTATTGTGTTTTTTGACAGATTATCAGAGCACTTGAAATGCCCCTGCACTAGGGACACATGATAATGGATAATGCTGATATTTTACAACTCATTCGGCCAATAATCGATACCGATACTGATGTATATGTACATTTTTCCCCCCCAACTAATGTAGAGATCATCAAGTCTCTTCTGTGGTGGAATTTACATACAGTATTATTATGCAAACTGTTAAGATACTGGCCTGCTGACAAATCCAGGCATAAAAAAGCTTAAAATTACGTAATATTCATTCCTTGTTCAAGAAAAAAAAATTTTCATCATGTAACACGTCATATTTATTTATGACAACTGCTTTTAAACAAAATAAATCAGACACATTCTTCTCAAAACTGGATGCTGCTCTCCCTGAGACGATCAGAACAAAATCCACAACCAGGACAAATCTGACCTGTTTCACCAGCAACAAAGTAAGAAAACATAATTCTGTGTTTCAGTCAGTTGTTTTGGTGTGCACACAGTGAGGCTTTTATTGTCTGAATCAAATATATGTCCATCACAGGAAAATTAGGGGTGAGGTGTCCAAAGTTTCACATGCCAAGACCCCTTAAATAACACCGGCTCATAGCTGGGTCTCCTTTTTGCAGGGTGACAATACTACAGTGATGCTACAACACATCCCGACTTTATGAAGCTGCTTGCTGAGTTTTACTCTGCCAAGAGTTCTTCAGATTTTTTGCAGCAAAGCCGTTGGTGTGCTCATCTGGTCTTTACTTTTTCAAATCTTTATTTGTAAATAAGCACTAGCTGCCTAAATGCAAGCAAGCAAGATAATTAGCCGGCTAAATTTCATGAGCAGAGCAGCTTCGTAGCAGCGCAGAGCAGCTCAGGTCGACACTTTCATGTCAGCGGTAAACTGTAACACGTCATTCATGAACTTCAAGGCAACAATCACGCCAATCAAAAGATGTGCGTGTTAACTTACTGTCTTCGAAGGGGGTGAAGGTGATTCTGGAGTAATCTGAAGAGGTGTGGTTGAAGGAGGCCTGAACAGCCAGTAAGTGGCGCTCTTTGGGATGTTTAAGCCTCAGCTTCACTGATGTCATCGTGGTGTTTCCTAACAGAACATGGTTTCTTTTTCTCAACCTGCACAAAGACAAACAGAACTCGTATCATTTCATGCTTTCTGTGCTCTCAGGATGGCGGGAAATTGCTCTTGTTTAATCGCTGATCAGGTACCAAATCATATAGGTGAGATATTCTACATGGGATTAGCAACAATAATTGCTATAACAAACCAGCACCAAAGCAAAACAGTCACCTCTTTTATTTTCTATGAACACATCCCACGCTGGCAGTGGATAAACAGATGTGCAGCAGTTCTGTGACCCTTCATGCCACTGTCTTATGTCCAGCACGGCCGCCCCTGACAAGGTGTCTTTTTCCTCAGAGAAGCAGCTGTGTTGTACACAGACATTACCCTCCGGGGTTGTAGCAGCTCTTCTTCTCTGCTTCTGTGGCAGAGCGTCGGCCTCGAACATTACTCTCCTTTTGTTGTCACCCTCTGTCATTTAGTACTTTATCATTAATATATAATATTATTATTGATAGCCTATTATAGACAATAGTCGTTTTTGAACCGCAGAAACCACTTCATAGTTCTAGGGACTTAGTTCTA
>JAPQLA010196223.1:3577-24722 GCA_029822935.1 Naso vlamingii | reverse complement strand
TGAATATGAACAAACTGAAATCGATCTGCTAAGTAGGATTTAAACCAGCTCAAAGCAGTTCCTTTAATGCCAATTAAGTGTTCTAATCTTCATCAGATGCAGACTTGGTTGCCAAATGTTTGAGATTCCAGAATACTGTGCTGTAGATGCTGATGGATTACTAAGGGATCATTATATCACTATTGTATTTGTGTGTGGATGAATCTAACTCTTCTTACCCTAGGGCAGACTGTAAGATGATAAAATTCTATGTAAACTTTTTTCACTCTGTTATTTTTTTCATTTTAAATCCATGGTGCTTGTATTGGTCTATTTAAAAGAAGGCAAAGATGTGTTATTGTTTTCATCTAATTATTTAATCTATTGCTTCCTCTGTGCTCTTTTCTGGTGCCATACAAATGGACTTTATTGCTGCTTTGAATGAAATTATCAAGATTTGTTTTTGTTTATTTTTAAAAGGAAAGTTAATTAAAAAAAAAAACAACAAAAACAAAATGTGTGTGTTCATGTCTGATGTAACTCTTCCCACAATCCCCAATAACAAGCTCAGTTTGAGGATTTATAAACAAAGCAGTGTGTCTAAGCTGGTTTTCATGTGCTTTTAGTTTTTCAGTAGCATCTGTAGCTGCTCTAACAAAAACTGTGCTGATATTATTATTAGTAGTTACCATCCTGGTTACAACTATAACATCATCATAAAATAGTTTCCTGTATTCATTCCACAGTTCCCAAACAGTTTGCTAACAACCATGAAACACTTACTCATCAGTATGACACATATTCTGGAATTTTTTGTTTTTCTTTTTCATTTGTTTGTTCGGTCTTTACTCCACCTACTGCAACTGCTGACTATCTTCTTTCCTTTGGGCCAGTTTGGCGAGATAAAAGGTTTATAGTCAACCTCTGCCTTCAACACAATCTGCAAAGCTGGGTAGTTTAACAATCGGACTGGAATTGGAATCATTTTCAGAATAAACATACATGTAATTTTATAACAATTATGCTATTTGTGTGTTATTTTCTGAATATTGCATACTTATTGGAAAAAAGAATGCAAAATGTACAAATGCATTATGAATGGTGCAATGAGTCTTGTAGGCTATTAAAAAAAAAGAAAAGAAAAGAAATATAAACTAATACTAAAATCATTCCTCTCAATCAACACACAGGGGCCACTAGAAGTATGTGGTGGTGTTTGTATATACAGAGCGCCCTCCCTCTGGCTGTATTTCAGTGTAAATACCAGATGTGCTTGGCCACAGATCAGCTCGGGGTCCTGCGCTTACAGAGCACATAACGCATTAACCTGCAAAAGATCTCACTAGAATAATTTATTTTAACCCAAACCATGATCTTTCTCTAATCCTAACTGCATGTTTTTGTCCATAAAATAAGTAGATCTTTAAGACATTGTCGTCACATTATAACATAATAAGGTTGTACCAACTGCACAATGAAGAAACAACTTGCACAAATATTGCAAGAGTTTAACAAACCAAGGATTCCTGTCACACACACTTGTCTGCTTTACACTGATGAGTTTGTGCTGGGCTCACTACACAGACTACCGTTACCGAATGTTATTCTTTCATGTGTTGACAAAAATGTGGACATAAAGGTTATGAAGTGCTTCATATAACAAGGGCAAGAAAGCATTGGTTGATTAAAATGACAATGATTGTGTTAGCATGGCGCTAGCATGCTAACACACTAAATACAAACATACATGTTGTAACTTTACGTTTAGATGCTAGCGCTATTAGCAAATGAAACATCTGTAAAGTTTGTCTTGTAATCCAAGTTGGTGGACTGCTTGCATGTGCAGAACAGACTGGGTACTGAAAGCAGTAACCAATTATAATGTGAGACCGCTGTACAGTCGATCGCAATGAGTTACATCTTCTGTAATCGCAGGATCCCGAACCGAGCAACATCTAGTACCTACACGGGTTGTATTTTGTTTTGTTTTGGTTAGGCAGGATGTTTCTGGGCATCAGCCTTTGGGATGGGGGTTGGGGATGGGGTTGTGAGCCCCTCAACCAAGAACACGCAGGCGGTAAGACAGCCAGCCAGATGAGGTTTGTTAACTCCGGCAACCAGGCTGGTAACTCGAGAAAAGCCAGAAATATACAATGGCAGAGTGTGCATCAAAGAAAACTAATTACAAGGAGGCAAAACTGAAAGCCGACAAAGCTTGATCCAAAATGAGAGCAAATTTAGGGATGAATTTTTTCCCGCTTAAGAGCCTTGAAAAAGAAGATGGGGTTGAAGAGTGATTTAGTGTTAACTTGCTTTCTGTTGGACAGGTAAGTCACCACTAAGTGCCTTAGCTTCGGTTATCTTGCTCGCTAACAGTGATATCTGCATATAGAACGCCAGCTTCCTGCTCATTTTCCCAGCCATCTCAGTTAGCTAGCTGGTGCCAACAGTGTTGCTATGCTCAATATAAATTGCCTCCCCTTCAGGCAACTGTCTGAGCTCACTAATAATATAAAATGCTCACTACATTGTTGCCCTTGCAAAAATGCTTTGCCTCCGGCAGAAATCCATGAGACACATCAATGTGCTGCCGAGGCAGTTCCGATAACTCTGCTGCAGGGATTGGGATACCTTGGGGGTTTATTGGTTGTATCTTTGTTTTAATTCACCCAGGATATGAACGGGACATGACTCATTAGATTGACAACCTCATTCAGTGGGAGGGGAAAGTTCGACTGTTGTGTTTTACAAAATGCAACTGACAAATCCAATACACAATTCCTCAGTAGGGTCTTTAAATTTGTATAGGCTAACAGTTTGATGTGCAACAAAAGAAAGAAATTATGACTTTACTTCTGGGTTTGTCGCTCCTCACGCTGTTGTGACGTAAATTCTCTAAGATTCTGAGGAATGCGCTGTGGGCCATGACCATGTCTTTCCTCTGATGAGGTCACGAAATGCAGTTTTGCAAGTATAAAACAGAAAACTGTGACTCGTGCATTCTGTCTTCAATGCATTTTCTGTATTCTCTCAAAACAGTCTGTGTAGCTTCCTCCTCCCCCTTTTCCTCTGTCATGCCTCCACACTTAGCTGTACTCACAACCCCTTTACTGACACACACACACACACACACACACGAAATGTCACTTGAGCTTCTCAATCCTCTACAGGACCAAGTAACGTGGGAACAGCGGTCCTTTAGCAGCAGTTTAGCTGTTAGTCCAGCTCATGTGCTCATGGTCAGGAAGTGCGATGAATAAATCCACACACAGGTATTTTTATTTTTTTGGCCAAAAAACAGGAACACTGTCACCTTCTGTCTTCTTGCCTCTTTAGGAAAGCTAAACAAAGCTAACTGACCTTCATTCATCTGAAAAAAAAAACTTTCTTGAAGTTATGTAGAACAAAGTGCTGACAGTAATCTGTAAAGCAGTGGGGGGGCACAGGCACAGCACTGTGTGCATGAGCTGGCATGCCCATATAACATACTTGCCAACCCTCCCAATTTTAACAAGAGACTCCTGTTTTTCACTGTACTCTCCCCATGCCCTCCTGGTTTCCCATTTCTCCAGCATTTCTCCCAATTTATTCTTATGTCGCTAAACTTGTTTTTATTATGGCAATGGTAAGCCTACTGTTTCCACCCAGATTACTTCACAGGCATGTCTGCCCGCTGAGGAAAACTTGAGCGGCAGTGACGTGAATCAGCGTCTGGAGACTGAAAGCAATCACTGTGCATGTAATGATGCATGTCATGTCATTCCAGTGGTGTGTAACGTTACAGACTCTGCAAGGGTAATGTATGGAGGCATATAGGGGACATTATATGCTTCCACTGTAACAAGTGTAATGAATGTATATAGTGTATGCTTGTTTATCCCAGAGAATCTTTGAATCTTTTGTTATATTGTTAAGAAAGACCCCCCCCATTCCACCCCAACCCTCCTGAAACACAGCGTGCAGAGCCAACAGAAACAGCCAGCAGGGCTCACTTTCAAATGTGTGTTCCTCATGTGACGCTTTGTTGAACACGTCTGTCCGACGCTGTGATTCATAGGTCAGAAAAGATGAGAGGGCATAATAACTCTCTTTACTGCAGTTGTTTTATTCTAATCAAGATGAATGAAACTTTGGGACTTGGTTTAAATCGCTAAAACAGGTTTTTAAAATTACTAAAACACTTAACAACACTCCTGACCAGGACTAAAATCTTGTCGTTTTAGGGGCAAGGCCATATGGCCTTCAGCATCACCAATTTTTTGAGGGCACCAAGGCCATCTAATAAAACAATAATCACGGATATAATATTAAATGCCTTATAATGTGCTCTCTCTCTCTCTCTCTCTCTCTCTCTATATATATATATATATGTTTACATACACAGGGCTGTACGCTTACTTTTTTAAGTGGTAGCACTGGTGCTAGCAAGTTAAAAATTTTAGTAGCACAAAGAAAAATTTAGTAGCACACCCGGGTGGACAGTTAGTTAACATGTTTATTGTGAAATTAATTTGATATCAGAAATGAATTTACATTTGTTGAACAGCAATTAAACAGGTTCTTTAACAGTCCATCAGTCCATGCTGATCTGAATGAGATTCTCAAACTTGAGACACAAACTGTGGCCACTCCTTATAGTTTGGCCGCCTGGAACGATAAGCTTTTGTACGGTTATCCGAGGAGACTGCCCCGTCTGATGATGAAGAGATGAGTGTTGGAGAGTTCAAGTCCGTAACGTTAACGTTACATGCTGTAGCGACAGATGACTCCTCCAAACGACGTCTTTTTCCCTGGCTGTTGTCATTTTGGCTGGTTGAGTTTACGGTAACCACTGAAAAGCACCTTTTCATTTTGATGCTCCTTCATTAATGTTGCTGAAGCTGGCGTAGTTTGAAACAGACTGTAGAAGAAATTGTTTGTAATGTCGCGGTTTCCCGGGAAAGTTCAGCGAAGGCGGAGTCGTTAACCAGGAAATGTAGTTCTTAAATAGTTGAATTGAGATGGATAGTATACACTTAGAACTACAACTCCCATGGAGCAGTTTTACCAACAACGGACGGTTACTTGTATAGGTCAAAAGTAATACTAGTTTTCCCACTTCATGATGCCTGCCTGCGCAACTCATTCGCACATGTGCGAGTGGATACATATTTCTCTTCGCACAGGATGATTTTTATTCGCAAATGCGACGAAACCTGTCGCATTGTACAGGCCTGATACATGTTCATAATGTGTTATAATGCATTATAGAGACAGGCTTCATAGAAAGTGTTACCAAAGGCACTTCCCCAAGTGTGACTTTGTTTGATTTTTCAAGGTGAATTTTAATTGTGCTTCACTTTACATGTCCACTTCTGCAAAACAAAAACATTTAGGCTAAGCTTTCAAAAATGTTTTTCACCGTTTCTCACAGTGGCATAAAACTGATGGAAAGACTGGTTTAGCTCCATTTTGTTGATTGTTTAAAATCAATAGCCAGATCTTTGTCGGCACACCGGGTCTAAAAATGGTGAACCGACCACAACGTCTGACCACAACAGTCCTGGCTTTGTTTCTTGACTTCTCTCGCTCTTCAGTGTCTCTCTCATTAATTTCAGCGTGTCTCCTCTCCCTGTTACTTTCCTCCTCCTCTTTCAACCACTCATCCAGGCTTAGCCCTGCCAGTAAATCCAAATTGATGACAAAATCTGACATTTTGCCACAACTTGTTTTTGCTGGTGCAGTTGCTGTTGCAATGCGGCCGCTGCTGTATGTTTGTAGAGTATTTTACAATTTATTTTACTTGGAACATGGCTCAGCCAATTAGAACTATCCGTTTGATAATACTGTAGTATACAATATGTTCCCTACTGAGTTTTTAGTCTAACCTGAAAGCATGGTTTGATTTTAAGAATTCAAGGTGACCGATTTTGTCAGAAGAATTAGAGGTTTTGTCAGCTTAGTTTAAAAATTTTGTTGTGTGTTCACAGTTCTAAGAAAAAGATGCAAAAGTTTTGGATGAAGGCAGTGAACAAGGTGTCTAACTTGGTGGGAAAATGTTTATCTTTAGATCCTGCTGTTCTCCTGTTGAATGATCTTTCCATATCTGAGATGTCAAATAAAGAGCACAAACTTTGGTTGGCTGGTTAGTTTTTTTCACTGTTGTCTTTCCCAATGCAACCTCATTTTATATGTAATTAACACTCTAAAGCAGATTATTTCACAGTTGGAAACTGGCACCTTTGTGTTTATCTATATTCACTGTATTTTATTTTTTTTTAATTAGGCACCTGATCATTCTCTTTTTGTGTGTTCCTGGGTGGGAAAGGAGAGGAGTGGGCGGGAGAGGGATAGGGGATGAAATTTAGTGTAATTTGTATCACTCTGTTTATCTTTGTCCATGTCACACAATTTTAAGATTCAAACATTCGAAACAACAAAAAACAACAACAAAAAATAATAATAATTTCTAATTTCTAATAATATGTTCTGAGAAAAAAGGTGAAGGTCATTTTGAAAAAAAGCACCTTTGAAATAGTAAAAAAAAAAAAAAAAAAAACCAGTGTGAAAATCGTTCATGAAACCCTTTCAATGCTGTTTGGAGACCAAAAAAATCAACTTCTTTTAATTTCACACTTACCACATAAAAAATTTGATTTTCTGAAAGTAGTTATAACGGAGGCTGAACATAAACATGGAACTATTTGTCTCTCTGATGTGGACATTATGTAAAGGACACTTAAGCCGCTGCAGGACTCACAAGTTAAATTTACAAAAGAACCACGAGCCACGACATTTAGATTTGGTCCTTTTTTGGACAATTTCTAAGAACCACGGCATCATACGTTACATGCAGTTAAATGACTTCCTTTACTGGAACATCCTGAGCGGTAAATGCCAACATTCATCAGACTCTATACACTTAGTGTTTCAACCACTAACAACAACAACCAAAAAAAACAGTAAAAATTAATGAGAAACACATTCAGGATAGATTCTGCAGAAATACCATGTGACTACTCTGCAGGACCTCCCCTGTAAAACACTGTCGCTGTAGTGATGGTGTGTCATTGCACGCTTGTGGCGCTGATTAAAGGCTTTGAGGAATCATTAATCATCATGTTTAGACTGGAGAGGTTTACGTTTCGAAGATTTCCTTCTTTTTCTGGGAAGGAATAAAAAGGTCATTACAAGCTATAGAAAAACAGGCAGTGCTTCTGTTAGCATATGTAGCGTTTCCAGGTTTGTAACGTAGGTTTTCTGTTTAAATTTGCAAAATCACAACTCAACCACACAAAATCCCAAAGTCATCCCCAGAACCATTACGAGGGTTGATCAGGCGAACTTTAAAACGCCGCCGCAGAGATGAAGCAGTTTCTTTCATAGTTTGAAAAAAACACGAGTGATAATAAGATCAAAAAGTGGTTGTTGACATAAACCGATCGCCGGTTGTTGATATTTTGATATTCGGGTGATCTTATTTATTTAATTTTTTCATTTTCTTTTTTATAAGTTTAATTATCTATGGTTTCTTTGATAGGGACAAATACAGTAGACATAGACTGTCTGAGAACATCTCTCTGATGTCATCAGAGTGTTTATAGCGTATGTTTTGCTAATTTGCAACCCCCCCACCCCCACAAGGGCTTTTGTGAAAAATAAGACAGACAAAATCCAGGATGGGGGTGGGTTAAATGCAGAGGACGAATTTCCTAAAGGGGATCAATAAAGAAATTATTATTATTAGTATTATTATTATTATTATTATTATTAAATAAATAAATACGGCACCTATTCACATACTTACAGGCATTCACACACAGTCACACACACACACACACACACTCACACCTGCACATTCACTAACACACAGGTCTTTTGTCAAGCATAAGGATAAAACCTTGAATAATCTATCTGCCACAGCTCCCGTCAGTTGGTGCTGCCTCTTCTTCACCGTCGAGCTGCTCACAGACTACAACAGACAACAGCGTGTTATAACATGCGCGTGTATAACATTACGCTTCACAAAACAAACACAAAAACAGAAACATAGAGACAATTATTAGACTTTTGCAGCATTTTAAACCAGGCTAAAGTATCGAATTAAATCAGCACAAAAGTGTCAACACCATTGATTGGCTTGCATTTATTATGAGTATTACACTGACTTTGTTTATTTCACGCTAATGGGCATTTATGTATTGTGCTGTTTTTTGTAGTGTATTTCTTGTTCTGTGTTTTTTTGCTTTGTTTTGTTTTCCTGCATAGTAACAAGAGATGCAAGTTAGATAAAAAGGCACTCAGACCTTTGCCAAGGCACACAAAGTCACTGCACAGGCACACGTGGATTGTGTATCTCTGTGCTGTCTGTGTTCACGCACAGAAAGTAGTCACACAGGTCACGCAAAAGCAAAGTATTTTTGTTGCCCTGGCAACAAACTGCATGCTCCATGCAGCCTAATAATGAACTCTCAGCTGAAACTAACCTAGCCCTCAGTGTTAGTTTCACTGCTGGTACAAAGAAACAAACATAGTCAGTGTTTTGGTTTTTTTTTTTCAATTATCTTTTTATCGGGAAATTCACATTATATCACATCCACTGAAGGAACAAATAGATACACAAATATAAACAGAGAAGCTGTACAAAGTCAAGAGTATTATATTTGTAAAGAATTTATTGTATCAAAAGCAAAGTCTCTCAGCCTTGTATTCATTTTCATTATTTCAGTTTCCTTTTATTTTGACGACGTGGCCACAAAGAGAAACACATAACTGAATTATTTACATCCACCGTGGAAGAGTGGGAAAAGGAATAGGAAAAAATGAATAAACAAAAGGAAAACAAGACTAGGTGAAAACCTAGTATATGGCTGAACTGCATGTGGGTGAGGTGGTAAATATGGTTAATGGTAGCAGATTAGCTACCATAGCAAGGTTAAGCAAGGTTAGGGTTAACTCCAACCCTAACCATAACCAAATATAACGCATTATAAGTGTGTTCATAATGCCTCAGAATGTGTTATATATGTTAATAATGTGTTATATTGCATTATAGAGACAGGCTTCATGGAAATGTTACCAAAAGTACTTCCACTAGTGTGATTTTGTTTGATTTTTCACTGTGATTTTTGATTTTACT
Source organism: Naso vlamingii (assembly GCA_029822935.1). Lineage (NCBI taxonomy): Eukaryota > Metazoa > Chordata > Actinopteri > Acanthuriformes > Acanthuridae > Naso > Naso vlamingii. Next base: position 15,625 of record JAPQLA010196223.1, on the reverse strand, counting down.
TCAATTGACATGTTCACTTTTATTCGAAACTCCTAGCTGGGGAAGCAAAACGTATGGGCTAAGCTTACAAAACCGTGCATTAATAATATTTCACCTGGGAAATATTAGAAGGGGAACCATAAATCTGTTTCTATGTGTGACAGTAACAAAAATCCATCTGACAACATGTGATGGTGGTTAACTGATGCCAGGAGCAGTTGGGGGGCCCCAAATCCTAAACTCGCCCAGGGACCCAAAATGTCTAAGACCGGCCCTGCTGTGACTGGCTGTCAGCAGCCGCAGGAGGAGAGACTTTGCGGTGTGCTGGGTTATGAGAAGGATGAAGCACACTTTACTTTCTCGTGACTTTACTTTGTGTGACTGTTTGGAAATGTGACGTTTTCCCACCACACACTGGATTGTAACAGAGTGACAGCTGATTGACATGAGGAGTTCAGTGCAGGATGAAAGCGCAGTGATAGATCAGACAATAAAGGCGACGTCTCATGTATGAATCTCTGAATCTTCATGACATTGCGAGTTAATAAACTTTTGGTCATGGGTCATCTCCACTCCCAGTCCAGGCTCTAAAGAGAGCAGCACAGGGGGGTAGATGAACTAATACGTTTAATAATAATTGTGTATATTTGAGGAAACCGATCAGCTGACTGATCGCAAAACTAAATTTGCTTTAGACATTTTGTAATGCCGTGGTGGTCACAGCAGAAGGTTACCAGCAGAAATGCTGCTTCACGTGATGATGCTTCATCCTTCTTCATCCTTCTGTCTGCAGACCTTGCGGGTTAAATTATGAAGGTGTGTAATAATAACCATGTACTGTGGGAGCGCATCAGCTGATTGATCAGAATGTTTTGTTCATTTCAGCAGCTGTGATGAAGAAGGCCCCGCTTCCGCGATATATGGAGGCAGTTTACTTTGAATTAATTGTATTTTCAAATTTGTTCTCCACTTGGCAGAACGGGCAACTGTGGCACATTTTACAGGCAGCAACACAGAGTTTGGGCTGCTTGCCCTGAGGAAGCATTAATGCCAGCCCTGGCTCTGGTTAAATACATGTCGCCTACCTGAAGTCCTCTGAAAAGTAGAAGGTAAAAGATGTTCATTATGGAAGAGAAATATCTGACAATTCATCCCACAAAGCCTCGTTACAGGAGTAAAAAACAGTCATGGTTACATGTGATATTTTAGATATGAGATTAAAAAGTGATGAATTCATATGTGGAAAGTAGTCGTCATCCGTCTGTCCGCTGACTATTCGGTGCAGCTCTGAGCCCGGGCAGAGAGAAGCAGGGAACACGGCCAGGTCTCGTTTACTCACGGTGAAATATGTGAAGTGATTTCAAATGCGAAACTCTTATTTGTGTCCTACCACGATACATGACCGGTCAGAATCCCAATTAACGCAATATCACAACATCTGTGTGACTACTCAACAGCTTGTTGAGACATTTTTTGCTTTCATTTCATTTCACTCAGTCCACAGACAGTGAAACGCCCCCTGACAATGTAATGTTTGTTCGTGCAGATTCATTTTGAAAGGCCAACAACCAATGAGGACAGAGCTACGGCTCCGCTCTAGCTAATCATAAAAATGATTGCCTCACTCACTCACAGACTCGTGATGAGAAGTTCGTCTCTTTATTGACTCGAGTTTGCATGAGTCACTCACCCAAAAGAGTTGGGTTTTCGAGTAGCTTGAGTCACCAAGCCAGTCACTCATATCTTGGTGAATATCTACCAGTCAACACCAGTAGAGTGTGCGCATTAGAGACAGTTAAGCAGCTGTGTCAAACTGAGTTCAGAGCCTGCTGCTCATTCTGAGGGCTTGCTCAGAATCATTCACTCCGTTTCAGAGCTGCCCAACTCCAGCTGAGACAGCTGAGTATCATGTCGTCCAGTCACTCTCTTGCAAAAGCACCTGCTTCATAATATTTCGGATGCCAATAGAGAAGCTGAAAACTTGAGCCAAAGAGAAGTAACGTTAACCTTAGTTTGTTACCTGCCACTAGCAGTGATTAATCTGATGGGTCTGTTTTTGTTCCAATACTTTCACAGACGGTATAAAGCTCCTCCCACACGTGTTTAAAATTGATCCGGTGTCAAAAAATGCTGAAAATGACCACTGTTTTGTTTTACAAACACATTTTGCCAGGTAACTGAACATGTTGTATTTCCTGTAACCAGCCTAACCGTTACTTCAAAATAAAAGTTAATTTGTGTTCTGAATGCTTTGCATGTGAAGCTGTAGCTGTAGGAAATAATCAGTTTGCTTTAGCAGTAACTTGTCGGACTGGCCAAATTCACACAGACTGCTAATCTAAGCATTTTTATTTCACAATTTATCAATCAACAACTAGTGGCAGTAACACACTAAAGGATCCAAAGAAATTCATGAATGGTTAATGACAGTGTAGCACCATTAACCTTGTCTTAGGTATGAGTGAGTGATATTTCGTGCAGTCTGAATCAGCCCTGCAGCTCGGGGAAGGCAGTGGGTGGTGGGTGGGCTCAACAGACTGAGGATTAAGTATTGACTGAGACAGTGAGCTGAGTAATCACACACTGCAGGGCGGGCTGGGAGAGGGAGACTGAGTACTGGGTTGAGACAAGAGCCACAGCAGGCAGCTCAGCTCAGGGCAGCCAGGGAGCGGGTGGCTTTGGGCTGGAAGATTGGGTAGTACTTAGTTGAACAAATGCCAAAGTGGCTGCTTTTCTATAATGACTAAGATTAATGCAATAATAAACCTAATAGGCTACATTTGTGCAAGTGCATTACCAGGCAGCAGTAGCAGGTAGGACTGGCGAGTCAGTGAACGAGTCGGTTGGAACGACTGACTCATGACTCGCACATCATTATCACAGACAGATATAAATCTTGGGCTGCCGTGGTCCCTGTGGTCGCAGCTGTGTTTTCATCAGACATTACACACACTTTAAAAAACAAGATATCAGATCTCAAAGGTCTGACAAACTTTCCAGTGTTTCATGAATATCTCTAATTAATTAGAGATAAAGTAACCTTTGCCAAATATAAATATCTATTGTCACATCTACCTAATTCTTTATTGTGCGTCATCCATCTTTGAGTCAGGGCCTGTTTTCCTGCTGTCACTAATGCACTCATTAGATATTTGTCATATGTGTTAGTTCTGGGGGGATAGAACTAAAGGTGTATCGATACATTTATGTATCAATCCATCGATTCCTATGATCCAACTATATCAATAGGTAAACAGCAAATCGTCCCTCGAGTGTGACTTGTATTGATCTGAAATCGTTGTTCAAAGCAAAAATCGATTGTATTGATACCAAGAATTCGTGCCTGGTATGTAGCACATCAAACGTTGTTATCTGGATGTATTTTTCGCAGTTACAATGGTAAATAGTTGAAAACATTTCTCCAGTTCATTCTCGGACGCTCTGCTCATGTGTACTGTGTCAGCAGCGTTGTTTTTCAGATAGAGGTGGATCACGGCAGGGAAGCGTCAGGAGAATCAGAGATTTTCAGTCTGTGTTTGTGCTCCACACAGACTGAATGGAGGCCTCGCACTGAATGTTCGTGTTGTTCAGTGTATCGAGCTTTTCCAGTGTTTTGCCTTCTCTACCACTGCAGAGAAATAGGCATTTTCTTTTCCTTCATTACTGGCAAAAAAACGTAACTGTATCGATTTCTTCTCATGGAATCATATAACCCTGTACCTCTCTAAATGAGCCCATGTCGCACCAACCACGCAACCATGTATCGTAAAACGCATCATATTGTCAAAATGTATCATTTCACCACTAGAAATAACCTAAATACATGTTATATACAGTCTAACAGTAAGTGCGTGCTAAAGATAGTCTGTATTTCTTTATTTTTATAATTTTCATTAACTTTATAGGTTTGAACATTCCCAGAATGCATGATCGCGACTCACAGTCTGACAGCTGCAACTCCACCAGCACTGGGAATGACCATTATTGAGGCTTACCGTCATGAGGGGAGTGATGAAATACCAAACTACGTTTTTCCAGCAAAAATTCTTCCATGCACTGGATTTTGTACTTGTTCCATTGAAATACACAGATGTCCATCCATTTTGCGTCTGACATTGTCAAGCCTCCCTCCGTTTCCCATTTGTTCTGTATACATTTTGTTGAGGAAGTTTCCAAATTTTGGAGACTCTTATACGGTCAGGAAATGACCCCTCTTGTTTGAACCATTAAGTGTTTTGATGTATTTTTTTATTGCTGTTATGTGGCAAAGATTTTGTCTTTGGTATCGGTAATTTGCTATAACATGATCTTGTCACGTGATGCTGCGCTTCCATCCCGCACGCATCTGATGATCTTTTTTACACCCATTTTGACACCTCCTGTGTCTTCACCCAGGATCGACTCCTGTATCAACATGTGGCAATTTACATTACGTCATTATCTCCTTGGCTGGCTTGGAGGCAAGGGAGGGGATGGAACATAATTTCCCACAAACTTCAAGTCAATGACATATACTTGAAGACGGAGACAGACAAGGCGGCGACTGAGTATATGTCACTATGTGGGGGAGGGAGAAGTGGGCAAAATCAGAATGAAACCGAATAAAAGACAGTTAAGGGAGGGGTTAACACTGTATGCAGAACGTTTCCTAATTCTAAGTACTTAACCTTTGGTCAGCAGTTGCAGGATTTCTGCTTGTTGTGGCGGAAATGATAATGAACAGTCTCATTCCATTATTCAAAGCATTGTGAAACTGTGGTCAACCTTGAGCACCCTCTGCACCCTCTGCATTGTTACTCATCATGAGTGATGTAATTCTTGGAAATCTGCAAGTTCAGTTACTGTAAACGCACTTCACATGATCAGACACCAAGATGTGACTAATGTTTAGAATTTCACATTAACAAGGTTAATTTCGGCAAAAAGAGTGTGGCCCTCCAACTCTGCCGAACCTGCTCCCCTGCACGGAACTCCCCCCGATCGGCTCACGCACTGCCTATTCTGTTTCTGCTGCTCTGTTGTCTCTCTGAGCTCTTCGCTCAGCATTGCCAGCCACCGGCCCGGTTACCGCCTTTCCGGTTAAAACTTATATCTTATTTTACTTACTTTTTGTCTCCCTGACTCACTGAGTTTGGGTTCACTTGTCTGGTTGTAACATAGAACACCAGAGTATTATCATTTTAAGAAGTATTGTTCTGACAGTCATCCCTCATATGATTGCCTCAATAATAGAGAGGTTTTATGACCACTTTGACTGCAGTGCTATACTCGGCAATAACATCTCTGAGTCGTTTGCTGTACAGTCTGGAGTACGCCGAGGCTGCAGTCTCTCTTCCTGACTGTCATCGTCTGGATTATGCGGAAAACAACTGCTGATAAACACCAAGGCATCCTGGGGACCTTCACTGGCCAGCCGGAAGACCTTGACTTTGCTGATGATATTGCTGTCTTCTCCCCAAATGTCAAACATATGCAAGAAAAAACTGACTGACTCACTATTATACTATTAACATTACCAAAACCTAGGAAATGTCCATCAACACCAACACACAAGCATGCATCACCATAAATGATGAGTCGCTTGGAGTCCATGATGACTTTGTGTACCTAGGGTGTCTGCTTAGTCAGCACAAAAGTGCTCAAAAAGACACCCAGCGCAGACATGGGAAAGCCTGCAGCACCTACTCAAGACTCCATAACATCTGTAAGTTCAACACCTACAGCCTCAAAACCAAGATCGGCGTGTAAAACATCCATGTCAAGACGTTTCTACTGTGTGGGGCCGAACGCTGGCGAATAACCAAAACTCATTCCACAATGGCTGCTTGGGGAAGATCTGCCATATATTCTGGTCCAATAAAATATCAAATAAGAAGCTCCACGTAAAGACTGGCTGCCAAAATGTGATCTCAGAAATTCAACAGCTGTTGGGGGAGGCACAACTGGCTGCTAAACACAGCGAGAGGTGGAGGAACATTATCGATGCTTTAAAGGGTAAAGGTGAAAGGTAAAGGTACTTTACTGGTCACATATACACAATGTACAGTGAAATTTGTTCTCTGCATTTAAACCAATCCCTGAGAGGCAGTGGGCAGCCACAGCACAGCACCCGGGGACCAACTCCAGATTCTAAGCCAGTACCTTGGTCAAGGGACTGACTGGAGATAGACCTACTGTACATGTTTCCACGGTGGGGGAAACCGGAGCACCCGGAGAAAACCCACGCAGACACGGGGAGAACATGCAAACTCCACATAGAAAGGTCCTGCCCCAGAGGGGGTAAAAAGGATAAGTAGTGAGTAAGGAAGTCCTGAGGCACAGAGGAAGCAAACAGCTGTGCCTTATATACAGAGCATTAACTTTAATTGATGTTTTCGATCACAGGTATAGAAAGCATACTGACCTTCTCCATGCTTGTCTGGTACGGCAGCACAACCTTGCAGGACAAGTCTCGACTAGAGAAAGTGGTGCGCCGAGCCTCTAAGATCATCGGCTGCAACAGTCTACCCTCACTCACATCACTTTACACAACAAGACTCATTAGAAAGGCCAATAAAATCATTACAGACCACTCGCACCCAGCACACTATCTCTTTAATCTCCTCCCATCAGGCAGGAGATACAGAAGCATCAAAAGCAAAACATCAGAGAGAGAGAGAGAGAGAGAGCGGAGGGGTTTTGACTCTCTCTTTCATGACCATTTCTGATTGGCCAACGAACAGAAGGTAGCAGCAGTCTTGTATAAAGAACCCAAGCGTCATACTTCGGTAAAAGTAAAGATACATTACTGGAAAATGACTTTTTTCAAGTGAAACTCACTTATTAGAAAATACCTCGAGCAAAAGTCTTAAAGTGTATTCACTGTGCTTAAGTATCAAAAGTACAGTGAATATAAATGTACTTAATTATTGAAAGTACAAGTAAAAAGCAGTCAAGTTTGACATATTAAAAATTGTGTATTCTTCATTTAGGCAGCCTCAGGTGTAAATGATAAGATAAAGTGATAAAAAATGCAAATAAGTGATAACAAATGTAAATAAAGTGATAAACAAAGTGCTGTCAGAAAACTTTTTAAACTCCTGTGGACCTGATTTGAACACAACAGGCAAAGTTTAGCTCAAGCTGAATCTGCGACTGCTACGACGTCATAACAACAAAACAATTTAAAATCAACATAAAACGTGACGACAGCAGCATCCCAAGAAAAAAAACAAATCATTACTTGTGCTGCAGCTTAAGAGCACCTGTTTGCACTCGCGCCTAACATGATTAACCAATGATCCAACTTCTTACAGTCTGGAATCAAACATTATTGGCTACAAAAACAAAATAAACAAAAATATTGGCTGGTAGCCAACCAAAATTTTTTCTGGTTTTACTTGGTAACAAGTAACTAAGATGCTTATTTGAAATGTAATGGAGTAAAAGTATCTGTTTTCTATGGAAAATGTAGTAAAGTAAAAGTCTAGAGAAATAGAAATAGTAAAGTACAGATATAAAAAAAACCTATGATACAACACTGGATATCGGGGTGTAGAAGGGCTGGGAGAGAGAGCGGAGGGGTTTTGACTCTCTCTTTCATGTTGTGATGAAGCATGTAGGATCATTTTTCTTTGTTTAATTAGAAGTTTGTGTTTTTCCTCTGCTGTCCAGCTGAATTAAACTTCTCTGCCAAAACCTCACCTGCCTGCTGGTCTTCCCTTCCTGCACTGCCAACCATCCTCTGACACAACACATCCTGTCTGGGTTCTCTCTGTTAAACAGTTATTAAGGATTACAAACTAAATAAAAAACAATGAAAAAGGTTGTCTGCGTAAATTAGTTATGCAAAGTTGATTTTACAAAGATGAAGCTCGACAGCTGCAACCAAAATGATCTTATCATGACTTATTAGCCAGCGCTGTAATTCCCACACTGACTTTAAACAAACCGGGCACCTTTTCATGGAGATTCATCACTTGTGATCAGTGCTGGGCAAGTTACTCTGATACAGTAATAAGTAACGTATAGTGCTTACTCTAAATAAAAGTATAACATTTACTATTACTTTGTATCAAAAGTAATTAGTTACATTACTATTTACTTTACTAAATTACTTTTGCAGCCCAAATGACTTCCTAAAAAAGTGACACACGACCTGTTTAGCCAGCTCCCAAAACTTGATCCACTTTATGAGACTTTCGTCAGATATCTGAGGACAGATATTTTTGTCAGGTATCAGGAGTGCAGCCAGTGCCAGCATGTAGACGGCCCTTTCTAGAAACACAGTAACTAATGAGTTACTTGGATAAATGACTTGACTTGACTTGAGTAGATCAGGGCTATTGGATTACAAATTCAATCGTGCCAGATTTTAAAACCAAGAAATTTAGTTGGGCCAGGCAATTTCAAGTTAATGACAAATTTTAAACCAATGCAAATGAATGTATTGAAAAACTAGATATGTTTTTAGAGTTCACATCACAGGACTGCCACTGCTACCACCTCTACACACACATGCCAACAATGCGCTGTATTGTGGGTTGAATGTTGCAAGGCTACTCAGAGTTTTGCATTATGAGGAATTTCTGTAGCACAACATAATTTTCTTGTTTTTTCTTCGCTTTTCTGGCTGGGCCACTCAGGGGTTGCTTCTGGGCCACATGTGGCCCACGGGCCACCATTTGGGTAGCTCTGTTTTAGACAATGACATGTTGCAGTGATGTTTTTAGAACTATAAGGTACCACACTAACCTAGGCTAAAGCTATATCCTGACTTTGAGGCTTAAGTGTGTGTGTGGATTTGAATTAAGGTCTTGTTGTTCATTTTTGTCTCTTGACAGCCCTGTTTTTAAAAATGAAATGTATTTGAAATGGACAGGATGTTGCTTCAAATTAGAAAACCAACTCCACATAAATGTAATTCCTTGCTGCCCAATCTTTTCCTATTTCTCAGCGTTTTTTTTTTTTCTTGTTTTTAGCCAACATTTGTATGTTTTCGGAATTTCCTTCCATAATTGGCTGGGCTATAAAAATCTGAGTTCCCGCACCTGACAGCGGACCACCATGAGTCCTTATTTTGGTTTGGTATATGAACGTTAATCAGTGAAGAGACACAACTAATTTTTTGATCCTGTTTGAAATGTGCCATCAGTTACACATATGATGTTTGTCGATTTAAAAGATAAATTTGCAGTTAAAGAAGTCGCAACTTGTTTTAAAACTGTTGATGTATAATGAGACTTTGAGTGATGTCATTATAACCTTTTGCATTAGATGTGCACGAGTGTTATGTTGTTCAAAAGCGAACTGTAAACATTTTCTCCTCTGCATTTGACTAATTATAAGTTTTGCATCTTATCGATGTAGCTTTTTGTGCATTTTCTTTGAAACATACTGTGTCTCGCCTGTATTATTGTTTATACAAACTTCCATAATTCCTCCCATCTCCCAGATGATTTAAGACAAATTCAATCATTTTGCAGGTTTCACTAACTGCAGATGAAAGAGGAAATCCTTAACTAAGACGACCAGTTTCCACCATTACATTTAAAAAACAAACAAACAAACAAAAAAACTCCTTTCTTTTCCTTGGAACTAGTGGGTAGTGAGCTACCGGTAAAATCACGCCATGGATTTACATGAAAATCTAATCACGGATCCTGTTTGCTGGGTTTCGCCTGTTACCTACACTTTATGAAACTCGACTCCACTATTTCAGGTATGTACAGCGCACGCCTCTGTGTGGGCACACTTTAACGACATTGCAAGCAAAGTTTGGCGAGAACAGCTTTGTTGGTATTGCTGGTAGTTTTGGGAACGAGGGCGTGTGCAGCCCTATTATTTGAGATCAGTCAAGGTGAATTTCATGCGTTTCCAATTTCCATCCCATCACATTTAAACTCAAAACTCAGTGACGCATGGTTATCTCTGAAACTCGACCTGTGAAAACAGATGGGTCACGTCCTTTGTAGATTGCAGGGAGCTTTACATGATGGCGGGGGATTACTTGGTTTTTGATTTTAACGTTTTTTTTTTTTTAATTTAAATTTTTTTTAACCAGAAAAAAATCTCATTGAGATTAAGAACCTCATGTACAAGAGTGTCCTTGCCAAATCAGGCAGAAGCACAAACTTAAAAGTGGCTCTTGTAAGCAGGGACTCTTAATGACTCGAGGCAGTGGTGGTCTAATGGTTGGAGGAGCGAGCTTGTGACCGAGGGTTGCTGGTTCAAACAAACCAAAGGATTAATCTGGGTGGTAAAAGTGAAGGAAACTGCTTGCCCCATCCGTATTCCACCACTGAGGGCTCTCGAGCAGTGGTGTGGTGGTGTTTGGAGAGGTGGGTGTACTCTTTTAATTTACATCCCCAAACTTATCCCCTTGGATAAGTGACCGTAACATAATTAGTGCACTCCCTTATTTTAGGCCCTACCAGTTACTGGGAAAAGTAATAAAATTACAGTGATGTGTTTATAAGTAATGCATTACTGCCAAACCCTGCTTGTGATATAATGAATATTTATTTAAAATACACACACACACACACACGCACACAAGTGGACACACACTTTGCGGCACCCTTGTCCCTTCCTCAAAACATCTATCAGGAACTACTTGGTGGTTTCTGAGTCCCTCAGCCAGCTGCAAGAGCAAATGAATGACCTGTTCAACAGCCATCCTTTCTTTTCAAAAATTAATTCAAGTATCGTAACATTTCTGTGCATGCTTTGATGACTGGGGACCCAGTGAAACAGGTCTGCCTCTATTTTGGGTTATAAGTTTGGGAAATGCTGGCAAAGAGAATTGCAGAGAGAATTAAAGATTACACAGCAGAGTGGCTGCTGTCATCAGATCCTGTTGAACTTTCACTGCTTTGGAATCGAACTGACTGCAGCAGCTGTCCTCCACAAAGGAGAAAGCAGCATCCTCTCAAGCCCACAGGGTATGAATATTTCAATGCGTCACATAAGTAAGTATGAGTTCCTCCACATGCTGCTTCCTGAATAGTGTGGGGGATTGCTGACTCACTCAGCTGAGATTTAACTACTGCTGCAGCTCCAAGGCCACACCACTTTAATTGCTGGGTCATGCTGAGCTCTTTCAGTCCAGTCCGTGGAGTAACTGTGCAATTCAGATTACAAGCAAAGAAATCTTGAGTGCAGTCTCTAAGGAAAATCTGAACGTGCTTTGTGGTAATGATACAAAAGAGCCTGCTGTCAGCGGTGCCTCGTGTTACCAAACAGAGCGGTTCACCATTACACTACAGCGCAAAGACACAAACTGATCTGCAGTCTGCAAACAGATAAATCAAGCTGTTTGGAAAAACGTCTTCTCAGAGAGTGAAAAAATCGACTGGTTAATCTTTTCTCAGCACAACCAGCAAGTGAATGATACGCTGTTGTAAGCAAGGTGATACATTGCTTAAAAAAAAAAAAGTAGTCTTATTTTAGGAAAACTGTCATAACCAAAACAATACAGATAAAATCTGAGTTTTCTGTGCGATCCCAATATCATAATTCTAGTTTTTGTGTAACAGCAGTCGGGAGTTTAGAAGAAACAAAACGAACCACTGCCACGAATCTTTGCATGAAAATTATTCATTTCAAATCGATAGTGTTTTTGAGAATTGATTCGATATTGCAAAACATAATATTGAGATATCGATATGTAGGGATGCACCATATCATCTGCATGTTATTGGTGTCGACAATTAATAGCTTAAAAGTTTATTATCAGATATGTAAACTCCTCCACAGAAGAAATCTGGGGAAAGAAATACACATATACAGTATATCAGTATTGATTATCGGCCAAATGAGTTGTAAAATATCAGCATATCGGATATTGGAAGAAAAATCAATATCGTGCATCCCTAATATGTGTTAATATTTTCTTACACCCCTTAACATCAGGTTGTATGTTAGTTTTACTGTTTTATTTGTATCTAAATCAGTGAGCTCAGTCTCACTTCTGAGCAAAAAGAGAGAAACTACAATTATAATATGAAAGTATTTTTTTGTTTTTTGTTTTTGTTTTTAAACAACACATTGATTTTTTTGTTTTCTTTTTTGATAGGATGAAAATTGTTT
>JAPQLA010196202.1:0-15464 GCA_029822935.1 Naso vlamingii | reverse complement strand
ATGATATGAATACTCTGTCTTCAGCGTATTTGAGGATTTAACTGCAAAGATAAATAGATAGATAGATAAATAGATAGATAAATAGATAGTAAAAGTAAAAGTAAAATAAAATAAAAAAGTAAATAAAAGTAAAAAGTATCCCTCTGAGGGACATTTCTACCAGGCCTTTCTGTGCAAAACTAACTGAATCTTAAGTCATATCAATGTTAATGCAAAGACTACTAAACCTAAAGACAGAATGAGTAGGATTTGTCCGAGCTGTTGCTAAACACATCAGAAAGTTAGTTGATTGTTGAGTAAGGGCTAACCCTAACACTTCAAACACAAGAGAGTGACTTTGATGATTCCTTTCTTATGCAAGAAGACATATGCAAGAAGTTTGGTGCACACATTCAGATCCCACTCAGGATCACTTTTAACCTTGTTGATGACCCCTGACCCCTCCTTAGTGCCATCATCAGGTCAAAATATAAATTTTCCTGACACTTAACACTCTTAAACTTTTTGACCAAACACCTGCAAAGCCTGATGAGCTTCATAATAGTTTCAGCTGTATTTTGTGTTTCATGCTAATGAGCAGATGGTGACACACTAACACGCTAAATGAAGATGGCTGTTAAGGTCAGCATTGTACTTTACCCTTTTAACATCAGCACGTTAGCTTTGTCACTGTGTACATGTTGACCTTTAACTTTACCACAAAGTGGCTAGAGTAGTCCTGTTCAAGTGAAACCACAGCTCACACTCACTCTTGCACGGCTCCAGTCTCACTGTCATGTGATGGTAAGTGTCATTTCTTCTTCCTATGAAATGCAGCCAAAGATCACCATAACCCTAAGCCTAACCCTTGACACTAAGCTTTCTTGCCAGTGTTACAAGCTGCTTTCCTTTTCTCTTGCAGTAGTCAGAAAGATCCATTAACACATGCATGTTTGAATGAAATGTGTGATGACAATTTAGGAAAACCTCACTAAAAATTGTGCACATGAACTGAGTTAATAAGACATTTCTATCCTGTCCTCAAATATCATTTTCCTTAATTTGTGTCAATTATCAATTATGTCCTTTTGACTTAAAGAAGAAGTAAATTGGGGGTGTTAATCAAGTCTAAATGTTCTATTACGCAGCTGTGTCTGGCTTGTTTATTTACACTTAAACAAATACATTAAACAGATAGCGGATATATTCAACCCACATTTGTTTTTCAAACGAACTGCGGCCACAACTAATTACTTTCATTTCCCAAAGAAAAAAAGATGTCCACTCACTTGTCTTCTTCAGTATTTCCCCTATGACGCATTTGTTTTCCACACAGTTTGAACACATGTTATTGGAGCACAGGAAACCAGGACGGCATGAACAGTTTGCATTTGTGGTTGGTGAACATTTCACAGCGTATTCTGTAGACAGACAAGAAATTATACCACAGGACTTCCACTGTGTTATCATCTATCCAGTGTGTGAGATGAAAAACATTACTGGGAGGTGATTCACTGGAAATGCTCAAAGAGCAGGGCTAAAACTTTTTCCTCAGCAAAACCTCTCGTCATTATTTCCAATCTTACCTTGTTGGCACGACTGGCATTTCTCACATCTGTCAAACATGCTATGATGGCTCGAGTAGCTGCCATTCTCACAGGCACCACAGACAGTTTTCCGGTCCTTTGAACAAAATTCCTTCAAATATGTACCTTCAAAATAAGACACGAATTGATACAGTCACTCTCATGTGGACCTATATGGATAACACAATAAAACAATAATAAAACAATGTTTTGTTTTGTTTTTTAAATTCAAGTATGTGTCTTACCTGGGGGGCATAGGTCACAGCACAGTCCCTTCACTTCAGTCTGTCGTTGGCCGCAACAGGCAGCATATTTTATAAACCAAATGTTCAAGACGCAGAGAGTCAGATGGAGGCTGCAAGAACTCATTGTGACCACTGGTCCTCTGCGCGTGCCTCCGAGGCTTTATCCTCCCCGTTCGATGACGTCAGCGTCATACGAGTGCGGTTAATTTGCACGGAGTCACTGAGGGAGACGTCTACACTAGTTCAGGAAGTGAAAGACCCTCGAAAACAGCGGTTGACTCACACGGTTCAGGATAGCGTAAGTTTGTAGGCTTTCATATGATGTAATATAATACGCTACAATACAAAGGATAAAAAAAACAATAAAGCGCAATTGGCGCACAGTTGTTTTTATTTTTTATTTGCATCTAGGGGAACATAAACAACAGCAATTATATATATATACATATATCGACACCTTTAATTTAATAGTTCAAAAAACAGCTTTAACGCGTCTGAGCACCAAGCATCAGAACGCAGAGTCCGCCTCTCCTCCTCCTGCGCCCTGCGCCTCGGAACACACATGGTCATCCGTCGAGTGCAACAACTTAATCCAGGATGTGGTGGTGGTGGAGACAGTAAACTGCAAAGATGTGTAGCCTACTCACCAGTCTCTTGTTTTGTGTTGCCCGGTCCTTTTCCCCACCCCCATGCCACAGTGTCATCGGCCAGGTGACAGCTGGCTCCTGTCCTGGCTCTCTCTCCTCACTGGGCAGTCCGGCCGAGCTCATCTCGGTGGGCGGTGGGAAGGTATAGGCTACCACGCCGGCAGTGATCGTTAGCAGTAGGCTGCAGACTAAATAACAAAAGTAAATACAGTATTTCGTTTTTTGTTTGTGGTCTGCAGCTGCATGTCCTGGAGTAAAGTAAAAGTAGTAACGTAAGCTGCACTGTGAAAGTACTCTATTACAAAATCGTGCAATGATAATCAGCGAAAGTAACCCGTGTAGCCTAATAATTTGCCAAATGTAGCCTAAATATTGTCAAGGAAAAGCAGCACATCTTTTCATTTGTGAAGCTGGGACAATCTTTTTTTTTTTTTTTTTCCATTAAAAAATCACTTGGCTCTAATGCTTATGAGAATAATTGGCTGTTATTTTCTATTAGTCAACCAGCCTAATCAACCAGTTCTCTAGTGGTTGCCACTATAAACTGTGTAGTATTTTCATTTATAACAAAACATCACATCTTATTAGGTAAAACTTCATTTATCTTGCATGACAAAACTTTAATTTGTCATGAATTACTCAGTACAGCTGTAATATTTTTATAGTGACGTCAAGGGTGCCATATTTATTAAATGTGCCGGAGGAGACATAGAGAATGAAAAGTAGGCTGCAGATTTTGAGTAAATGTACTTGGTTATATTCCATCACTGGTTCCTTGTGATTTTGTTTTATAAAGTTTGATTTTAATGTATGTAAATCAAGGAGTTTTAGCTCGATTTTAAGAGGGGAGCCTGGTTTTTGTTTGTGTGTGTTTTTTTTTTTTTAAAAAAAGCAGACAGTACAGGTGATGATGTGCAGAGGTTATAGACAATTACAAAGATAAAACAGGTTCATCACCATGTGTTCACTGATATGAATCTGTCTACTAAAGGATTTCCTATAAAGCCTGTCTGTTATGGTGTCTGAAGTGTGTTCTCAGGTTTAGTTACCAACTTGGCTTCCTCTTGCAGAAAATGCTTGCAAAGCAAAATTGTCTAACTGTTTCAACAACGATTACTGTCTGCTTATAAGCTTTATGTAGCCCATATGATCATGCACATGATTAGGATACAGGGGTCTTCTTCCTCCTTTTCTTGTTTCTTGGAACAAGAAAAAGCAGGAAAAATTGTCAGTTTTTAGGTTTGACCACATGAAAGTGTTTGGCCAACTCATTTCTGATTTTGAGTGTTGGCAACTTTTTCCACGAAGGCTTCTTTTTGCTAATAGCCATCAATTCATAATGACTCAGCATGATTGTATGACTGGAAATTGGTTGTTTTAATCTGCTTGTATCTGATGTCAGTGATTAAAACATTTAATTAGGACACCTGCCTGGGGGTCAGGCTCTAGACCCATCTCCCAAGACCCTAACCCATTCTGACTGGGTTTTGACCATGGGTTTCTTCTGGGATCTTTCTCCAAGTTTGTAAAATACTTAGAATTGGTAATCTAATGGTGTTTTTTTTCTCACTTAAATAATAAATATCCCATGTAAACAATCTTTGTTGTCGACCTTTTAGTTTTAATTCATATTTTTGTATCTTGTCAAATTTAAAAAAATGAAAAAAATAAAGATGAATGGTTGAAAGCTAAGAAGGTTTAATTGGAATTGAAAAGAACACAAGTTTGATGCCAGGTTCAGAGCTGATTAATAACATCAAAGCTTAGCGCCCAACAAGTGGAACCTAGCCTACTTAAAGCTGCAGTTGGTGACGTTTGCTAACAAGATTATGAGCTAATGTTAGCTGTAGCATGAGGCTCGTTGGGAGGCAACTCCGCTGCCCCCTTGACTCACTGTTTTTGCGCAGGTTCACATTTTATTTGCTTTACTGTTGCTCTCTCTTTTAAGTCCAGTTTGAGCTGAGACGGAATGGTTGCAGTGTAAACTGGACCGTCTCAGCTCGAGCTTGAGCCGACTGATGGTGTCACTTGCAGACGCTCTATTGTCGGCAGAGGCTAGAGAGTAAAGACCCCAACATACTTTTCACATTGCGCATCCACGGACATCAGCAGACTCGTTCACTCGTGTGGACTGAGAAAGCGGTTTCATACATACTACAAACAACCGTCTGCGCCACTCTGGCCATACGTAATATGCAGTGTGCAGATTGCAGCAGATAAACAAAAGATAACAGAAGTTTTAGTGGCTGCACTTTTTTTTCTTTTGTCTTTTTTAGCCAGACTGATGTTGCTGATGTTGCAGCTACAACTAAACCCGTGTCATCCTGGCAGAGACAACAGGAGAAAAAAAATAAAGGTTCTGCAGACATGAAGAAGAGCAGATTCTTACCTGAGTGGGATGCATTATGTTCTTTTTTGTTGTTATTCTTGATGTTGAACTAAATGAGAAATCTTTCAGTTTAAAATGTTGCTGTGAATCAGTGTATCTACAGTAAAACTAGTTAGGTCAATGTATTGCTTTATTCACACGGGAAAATGCATGCGCAGTCAGTGCACTTTCAAAGCGGACAGTCCATGCGCTCACAAATTTTGTGCTGCACACGGACGTCCACAGAGGTGTCTGAGCGGACCCTCGCAGACATGGGTGGATAATGATTTTTATGTCACGCATACCAGAGCGGACCCATGCGGACATGCGGAGATGCGGACACACGGACGCGGAAAGTATGAAACCTAGCTTAAGGCAAGAACAGCTAATCGGCTAGTACTGACATCACCTATCGCTAAGAGGCACAGCATAGACCAGCCTATCAGGACGGAGAGTACAGAGAGCACAACTGATTGGGCAAATAGAACGGGAGCGATAGGATTTTTAATAATCCTAAATACAGAGGCATGAGAAAACACAGAGATCTCGCAATACTCCATTACCATGTCTCTTATTAACAGCTGTCTATGGGTATTATGACATTTTGTCAAAATGTTGCAGATCTTGTGGTCTCATTTTCATATTTTTCTACGTATCCTTATCAACTCATTCAGATGTATTTGCAGAGGTATTGACATATCTGCAGGGAAAAATACCTCTGAATAATTTGCATCCTATTTTCTTTATTTGCATCTACATTCTTATCTCGTCACCTGTGTTACAACCATTGGTTACATTGTACAGTGTGTGTGGATTTGAGTAAATAACACATCACATGAAGCTGGCATTCCTAAGTGACGTATGTAATGCTGCCAAATGCAGCCCAGGGTTTTCTTTTTTTCCTCTTCCTGTGTTTCATGCTCAACTAAAACCTCAGTGAGGTGTGCTCCTATGGTTAACAAATAGTTCATAACATGAAACCTGAGATCAGCTGCATGTGATCCTCTTTTTTAGGCAATAAAGTCTTTTGTGTCCAAAGTTCATAATGCACAATCTGTCACTGCAGTTCACAGAAGAGAATAACATTTGGATTAATGTAAAAAGGTAAACAATGTTGACCCAATGAAATGCATGATTTACTAATTTTATTCCATACCAATTTTCAGCCATAAATCTTGATTATAACTTTTAGTTTGACTTTTAGAAAAAAGAAGAAAAAAAACTAAAAATGAAAAACAGTTTTTTTTTTAATTCTTAGAGTGACAAACAGTAGTTTCATTATAACATTTTCAGTGTAAAGATATTTTTAAATGACATGGTGAAGAATATTAATATCAGTGAGTCATGTAGTGAGCTTGACATTAAGAGGCCAGTCAATTTAAGTCATTATAATTTTCTGAATATGACTCAGTTTGGTACCTGGAAAACCCACTGTCTGTAGATGAGGGCAACATAAAAGCAATAACATTTAATCTGAATCAACTCTCCGCATGAAACTCAGCCTTTAGACCACCTGTTCCAAAGCTAAAGTATGAGTATTTCAAAGATGTTCTCCCTTTGACATACTTGACTTGTGTTTTTTAAGAGTGAATTTTTCCCCCGGCTCACTGAAAGCATTAGGGCCACAGTCAGATAACCTAAAGATGTGCATTATTCAACAATCACGTTACGTGCTGATGGTTAACGTGGTTCTGCATAGCTTGCATGATGATGCATGTTGACGTGTGAAGAATTACTGCTAGTAGCTTACTTTCTGGTGAAGTGTGACTGGGTTTTTGGGATTTGGTGGAGGTGGGGGTAAGTTCCTGTGAAATGCAACTGGCTGCTGAGCAGTGCTGAAATGATAAATGATTAAGTCAAGTTAAATCAGCACAAAATGACAGAGAAGGAAAGCGAGATGTGCATAGCAACAGTAAACAGATAAACTGTAAAAGTAAAAAAACTGGCTTGTAATAGTGATGGTACATGATCATATCTATCTATCTATATATCTATATATCTATATCTATCTATCTATCTATATATATATATATATATATATATATATATATATATATATATTTATTTATTTATTCAGTATGTTGCATAATGCCTATGTAAGGCAATTGGTGAGGCTATGTAGCGTTCTACTATAATGAAGTACTATGAGCTCTTTAAAATTTTATGGTGCCGGACCATTAAGCGTCTTGTGGGTGAGGAGAGGGATTTTTAACTCTATTCTGGAATTTAAATTGATACATAAATTAAAAGACAGTTATCAACAACAGTTTTGAAAAAAATAAATATTATTCTTTACTCATTTATCAAGCAAACATACAAACATTTGCAGGTTCCAACTTGTCCTATTTGAGAATTTGTTGTTTTTCGCTTCTATTATTAGGCCTATTTTAATTAGAATATCTTTAGGTTTTGTACAATTTAAATGATCCTGTGACAATTTATATACAGCTCTAATAATGAATTAACCACAAAATATTCAACAGATTACATAATCACAATGGCGGCAATAATATTCCTGCTTGCAGTCCTGTAAATCTTTGCCAGTAGAGCCTGATATTAGCCGTCGTCCTTATTTGCTCATTGCACTTCTTTAACAAGAGGAAGCATTTGAGTGTGCCACCTCACATTAATGTCCAATTCATAATAACACAAAAGCATGAGCTTGGGTAGAGGTTGTAGTGATATCACTCCACTGAATTCACACAATTGTATTGCATCACGTGGCTGTAGCACCGAGCTATCAAAGACACCACTTCTCTGTCTTTTACTCACTCTCACGCACAGCCACTTGGCAACGTTTGTGAAACCTTCAACAGGATGTGACATAACTATAGACGTAGATACACGTAGTTCCTGACAGTAGTCAGTGTGAATTGTCCCTGCAAGCCACAAAGCATGAAGCAGGCGCTGCAGTACGTTGGATTTTGTCTATGACTGCAATACACAAGTGCCAGCTGTGGGCGTTGTGGTGAGGGTGGCTGAAAGATGTTCTGTTGTTTGTCGTAGCTGATGTTTCAACAAGATAATGTAAAAGCTGACCAAAAGTAAAGATATGACATTTCATGGCACTCAATATACAAGCGGAGCAGGCATTGCCTAACTGAAAAAATCTTTGCTTTGAAAGTCTAACCACAGAACCAACAGAGCTAAAAGTTGTTTGATTTTAACTGAGAAAACAAAGTCTTTACCCTGCTTAGAGGTTCTAATGTTTTATTTCAAGACTCTTAATGTTCTTACAACGATGGAAATTTTTGTTTTTTCAATCTGTGGAATTAAGTCATGTAAACAGATTGAATATGGAGCACAAGCAATGTCCAAACATGATTCATTTTAAAAAGAGGTACAAAGAAATTATTTTCATGAGGCACAGGGATGAAGAAGAGCTTTGAGAATCACCAGGAGGTTGTATAGATTTTTACAGATCATAATGCAGCTATGTGTAAATATGTAGATTTATTCGTGTGAATGTATATGAAATGCATGTGTGCATTGTGTATAATTTTGTATACAAATAGTTTATTGTATATCTAGTTGATGTTTTCAAAGAGAATAAAAAATATGTTGGTGAATGTAAGACAAGCTTAGGATTTCAAGAAGTTAAATGAGGTTAGCAGTACAGTACAGCTAGCCACCATGTATGCAGAAGTAGTAGCAAAGCAAAAAACATGTGGAAGAAGAAAAAGACTGATAATAACCCGAAAATTTCAGGGAAATTTTGAGGGTGCCTGCTGCTTGGTGTGTACCTCGATCCCTCATACACAGAAACAATAGCGCACACAGACACACACACACACACACACACACGAAAACCACAATTTTATAAAGGAGAAAGAGACTGGGGGGGTGGGAAGAGTGGAGGGAGAGGGGGAGAAAGAGAGTGACAGGGGAGAGAGAGAGAGGACAGGAGAGACGGGGGTGGGGACAGGGGATGGAATTCGTTTCAAATACAGATGACTCGCTATGACACAACACCACACACGGCAACATAGAGCACAAGATAAGAAAAAACAGAGCGAAAACACAGAGTATAACTGCACACATCATCATAGACATAAGTGCAGAAAACAAGTGCAAAAGGAACAACAGCGTGCAAAACTCATCATCACGTTGTTAGACAGACTTTTGAGAGTTTCATAACCGAACGGCCCTGGGTAAGAAACTTTGATTAAGGCATTAAGTCCTGCCTCCCAGAGATCTGTACGTCCTCCCAGAGGACACATGTTGAAAGAGGAGGGAGTTATTGATAACAATCAGTGAATAAAGAAGTAGGATTCATTAAGTTTATACTTCTTCCTTACTCCTTTTTGTGCATGTAAATTAAGATGTTTAAGTGTTTAAGGATTGAATTTGTTGTTTTTTTATTTTCTTTCATGTTTTTCATCTTTTTTTGCTGTTATTTTACATGTTTCAAATAAAGACATCAATCAATAAATCAATCAATTACAGTCTGTTTACAGGCGCTAGGGAGCAGCCTACTCCTGCATATGTAACCAAAAGTGTAACAAGCCTTTTGTGGCTCCAGAGGGAGCAGATGTATTCTCGTCATCGTACAAGTAAGGTCGCTGCACTTTACCCGACAGGTTTGTCAGGTCAGGTTCACATCTCGTGTAGTTTTTTCAAACCACAAAGCAGCTTCCTGGATCACTGACATTTACTGAAAGTGCATGCAAGAACTGTTTCCAGTACAGGTGGTGCATACACAAAAACACAAAGGCTCATACTCAGTTAGTTGTTCAAAAAGCCAAATTTATTTAGAGAATTCACAAACTCTCAGGGCACTTTGAAAACAGAAAATCAAATATCAGAGACTAAATGTTGACAGAAGAAATGGTTTACATTAAATCAGATATAGCTGGTTAGTTTCTTGCTTAAATAGTTGTACTGAATAACTAAGTACATGTACTTTTACTCACATTTTATGGAACTTCCACTTAATTTGAGTACTTCTGGTAGTATTTTCTCAGATTAATACATGTATAAAATACATACGATACACTTGCATACAATACATTGTGATTAAAGCAGTGTTCCCAACCTTTTTTATCATTTGACCTCATATAAAAGCAGTGTTTAGTTGAATTATGTTGAGTAAGAGTAACTAGCCATATCATTAAAAAGACATTTTTTTCCTCTAAGCCTCTCAGATTACATTTGAAAAACTGTTCAAATGATCCAAAATTTCACAAAAAAGTCCAAAACAATAAAAACAAATGTGTGTATTAGAACTCATTTTTCTTTCCTCTTTTCTATCTCATAATCATTTCACACACTTCAAATTTTCCTCCAGACTGAATTAGCTGCGTATACCTTAAGAAGTTCCTACTAGTTTGACTCTAACCACCTACAGCATTAAAATGCTGCTCACACGCTGATGCATCAGTACCAACAGTAAAAACATACTGTATGACCTACGGCGACATTTTTCTGCAGAATGATTACTTATACTTTTGATACTTTAAGCATATTTCACAGCTTACTTAAGTGGGGTTTTAATTGTAGGAGTATTACTTGTAACATAGCATTTTTACGTTGTTTTGGTGGTACTTTTACTTAACTAAAGAATGGCTTTTAATTTGAAATGTTGGGTCATTTCTTTGCCCTGACATATTCCAACAGAGGGAACTGTCCAAAAGAATATAAAGGACTTTGACTGCAGCTTTTTTCCAGATAGATTGTACAGCACACACAAAGCCAGCTGTGTATCTGATTAGCAAAAACATAAACACATAAAAGTAATGAGGGCACGGTTTCATAACTCCTCTGTCTGCACTGATCTGGGGAAAGTCTCACAGTGAGGTAAACAACATAAAAGTCAAACATAAATCTTTCCAACAGCCATGTTGAAAACATGACAGAAAGTATCTTAGTAGGAAAAAGAGACCGATATATATCTCCACACGGGCATGAGGGGATCTCCCCCAACCCCACATGCCACTGAAAATGTGTTTTTTTATTGTTCTTCTACCGTCTAGACCATCTACCGGTGCAACAGAGTGGAAATTTAAAAAAAAAAAAAGACAGAAAGAAAAAAGGACAAAAATAGAACAGGAAGACTGCTTGAAGACAGCAAAATGTTGCTCTAAGGCTCCACAGCAGTTCATAATACACTGAATCCACTGACTGTTATTACCTTTACTACAATATTGTCCATACTGCTTTTTTCTCAGAAACATGTCACTTGCCCTGTTAAATCTTATCACAGAACATCATAAGGCTTAAAAAAGCAGCCAAAATATGTATATATGTAGGCTATATATGTGCATTTTAAAAAGAGTAACAAAGATTACTTGAAAATACTGTAAGCATTTAGTGGCATGATCTCTGAGGTCGTAAGCAAAGATTTGCATATCTAAATATGGTAATAAATATTGAGGTTACACAAAAAGTGCTGTTATTATTTACCAAAAAGGACCTCACAGCTTAAACAGAAAAATCTACTGTCTACTACTTAACCTTAAATTGATTCACAGTTAAATGATAAAAGGTGAGCCCTTCTATAATTCACCCAATGTTCTGTTACAACAAAACAAACCCACGTCAAATATTGACCACTCTTTAGTTTGTGAAACAGAGTAAATAATTATTTCTGGTGTATTCTTCTGTCGAGAATCCAACAATACAAGGAAAGTCAAAGTGATCAGTCTAAAATTATTCATATGATGATTACCTGATCGTAAAAGTCACAGCATAAGTGGACAGATCTGAAAGTTTCATCTTCACGGCTCTTCCTCCTCCTTAGGTTTGAGAGAGGTCAGACTGTCGCCACTTTCTTCTACTGGCCTCCGACACACTGACTCATTTTCTAAAAACAAACATTAAAGCATAATTGGTGAAAAATGTATATTTCCGGTATTTATTTCCTTCTCTTTTTTTTGGCCAATTTAAAATACAGTGGGAACATTTGATAAATGGCACAGAATGCAGAGGAAAGGAGCTCAGACGGACAATTTCATATGACCAATTTTAAAAGAAAAAACATACGCAAAAAAAAAAGCCTTTGATCGGCAATTTAATTTAATGTTGACAGGCATAAAATAAGCTTAGCTTAGCTTAGCTTTGCCTAGCACAAAGACACTGGAGAAACCGATGAGCTGCCAGCTTGGCACTGTCAAGATGTAACACAATGTGCCTACCAGCACCCCTAAAAATTACTAAATTAATTTGTAACATCTCCTGATATATTGAATCCTGGTGCTGACCACCACTAAGCCAGGAGCTGTAACCTCCCAGAGTCCCTGCTGGTTGTCAGGCGGCAACCTCAAAGTGGTGACAAAACTCTAAAAAGTTACTGAACATGGCAAAGAAATAGCATCTAACCCTCCGTTACCACGAAGTGTGTTTGGTATAAATTGAATATACAAATACAAATCTTTATAAGGCACTGGTCTGTGCAACATACAGTTAGTTTGTTAGCTCTTTTCTCCTGCTTTCAGTCTTTGTTTTAAACTAGCTGCTGCTGGTCGTAGCTTCATATTTAGCATACAGAAACGAGGGTTATCACAGAATACATAACTCCTAGCAAGAAACCGAACAGTCTACTGAGCATATTTGCCAGAATATCACATTCCTTTAAGTGCATGTTTGCTTAATTTTTATTCCTGATGCATACTTTTTGCTCCCGGTTGTCTCTCCATGTAAGGACAAAATTGCTGCTTGCAGGTCACAGCAGTCAACACAAGCAGTCCAACAATCCCAAATATGAGGATGGCCATACCTGGACAAGACAAGATAGCTACAGGTTATTTGATGCTTCTTTTAAATCTGAGGATGTGTCATAAAAAAGACAGCAGCAAATGTTTTACCGATTTGGTTTCCTGTGTTTGAAGTGTACAAGGGCTGGTCTTTGTTCTTCGGGGTGACCGGGCGTCCTGCAGCAGATGTGGTCGTAGTGCTAGTGTACTTCCTCTGAGTTTGGGCCCCCTCGTGTGGATGGTGGGGTTTTAAGCTTGTGATTAGAGAAATAGTTTTGCTTGGTGAAGGGGGTGTAGTGACGTAAGTATTATCCTCTGACTCGTTATTACAGATGACATCTGAGGTCGTGTTTCCAGGTCTTTTCACTCCTGTTTTACATCTAGAGTGGCAGGTAAAAGATACAGCTGTAAACAACAGGTCACTTCAAAACACATTGTTGAGATCATATTTTTTATAAATGCTCCTGCAGTGGACATACTCTTTCCATTTTCGACACTGGGAGTTGACAGATGTGCTGAAGTAACCGTCACCACATTTAGAACATTCTGGCAAAGAGAAAAAAATCATCAGTAAAAAGACAGTTTCTCTGACTTTTTGCATGCTGTGTCGTGTGATGCACCTCAGTACCTCCATTTTCTTTCCCGTATCCAATTCCACATTCACAAGTGGAAAAATCACTGTCAAGGGGAACAAATTCTCCACGGCATGTACATTTTGTGTTTTTCTTCTTCGTGCAAACTTCAGAAACTGTGCTCCCAGACGCTACGGGAAAAGAAAAAAGTCCCTCGGTTAAATGCAGATTGAGACTTTAGAGAAACAGCCATCATTTAGAAACTGAAGTGTGGACATGAAAAGAGCTGATTTATTGTTCAGGAGAGATAATGTTAACCATGTTTCGTGAACACACGTGAGAAGAGAAGAGAAGTTTTGGCTCCATTAGCAGATAGATTAGTTTTTCTGTAACCAGGATGTTTTTGTAAAATGCATCACACACAAGTTTTTACACTTACCTTCATCACATACAGTACAGGCAAGGCACCATTTGGACCACTTCTCTTCAGGCTGAAAAGTTCCATCACTACAGTCTATACAGCCTCTTCCATCATAACTCACTCTTTGACCTGGCAATTTATTTCACAGTGTTAAAAGAGGGATAACCTACTTTCATCACATAAACATACTTAAAGCACACATGGAAAAAGTTAAGTCAAAAACAGTAGTATGTTAGATGGTCTACGCGCACCATTAAGCAAAGTAGGAGGATATTACAGGTTAGGAGGCTACAAGAAATAAACACTTTACCTTTTTGGCATACACCATTCGAAAGAACGAGTCCACAAAAAGTCAAAGTGAATATGAGCAGTTGGAGCAGACGCATATTCATAACTTCGGCGTCGACAGGTGCTACTGAGTGTTTCCTTGGTAAAACACGACAGAGTGAAACTCTGCAGGATGGTGCAGACCTTTTCACAGAAGTGGATCACAAACCAGCCCATACTTTGAAGATATCAATCACATGTTTACACATCACTCATTCACCCACTCATAAACATTTTTTATTATCTGGAAACACTGATGACAATAACATGAGCTAAAACTTAAAATTTATTATTATAACTTGTTTTTTATGTGATATTTTATGATGAGATTAAAAAAAGCATGAATACAGGGAAAATAATAAGGAAAAAAATAATGAAAGGTAATAGTACATTTGCAAGTTCGCACTCGTTAGCACTGCATTTCTCTGTCAGTGTGTCATTTCTTTTATGATTTTGTGTATTTTTACATCAGCAGATGATTTCCATTTTACTTTTAAAAGCCCTTCAGGTTTGGGGTATACTTGTTTTAAAAAGCAAGGAACTGGACACTGAATTTGAATTTCTTTATGTCAAACTACTGTCAAGACTTTACTCTTTTTTGTCACATTGTGATTCGTTTGAAATATCCTTTACAATACAGTGAGATACCGTGTAACTTGTTAAATGCAATTGTTTGGTGATTTAATTGTTCTAGCAGCCTTTATATTTTAACCACAGACATCAAAAGTAATAATGTGTTAAGCAGTTTTTATAGGACAGAATCCTATCATCAACAGTGAAATGGAGGTTTTAAGCAATTTTTTCACATTAATTTCCTTTTAATTGGGCCTTTCCTCTGTTTATTCTTTCATGGCTAACGGGAAGAAAAAAGTTCAAACTTTGTGGTTTAACTAATCGGAAACTGTGCAGCTTTATGTTGTTTTGGTGAGCATGACCGTGAATCTCAAAGAGCATACGGAAAAAAATTGCAAACCTTTGATTAATTGCAAGATACTTACAACCACACAAAAGTTTCTTGAACGGATGTTAAAACTCCACCTGCACAAAAGTTTTGGCTGGCTCGCATAATTCTTCATATATTCATATTCAAGAGGACGGTTGTACAACGTTTGTGTGTAAAATGTTTACATCAGCTAATTCGATAATTTGAATGAGAGCTGAAAAAGCTTATTTCTATTTGTGCCATGATGTTTTTCAGTATAGAAGACTATGATTCACCTCTTTCTGACATCAAAAATTCATTAATCAGACCACTAAATCTCAGTGTGTGAGAGTTTGTTTTCATCTAAGTGTCACTCGAAACAGTGTACAAACAAACAGAATCTAATACAAGTTCATCTACTGTCACAGCATAGCACACTTCCTTCTGTAGTTGCTTGTATAGTTTGGCAAACAGATTACAGTGGCCCTTAACACTATATTTGCGCATGCTGGTTGGGAAGGGCTTGTACATGTGCCAGACAATGTAAGTGCATGCATGTGTAGGTGCATAACACATCAAGTGTCCAAACAGATCTTCCTTTTGTTGCAGATTTATTCTACACCTATCCATGGGAAAGTAGACTCAGAACAATAGAACACTCATTTGCACAACAATACACAAACTCAGACCTGTGGCGTTAAACGCT